>JAZHEH010003320.1:0-73420 GCA_036589455.1 Ateles fusciceps | reverse complement strand
CTGCTGCGTCTTTTATTTACTCAGGAAAATTAGGTCAGTCTTCTGCAATGGCAGCTTCCCTTCCACCTGCCGCAGCTGGAATCATTCCTGGTTGCTTTCTCACTGACGTTCTGGGTGCCTAACTCTGGAGTGAGAGTTTTTTGGCCTGCTGGGCTTTGTGTGGAGGCAGGGGTGACCTATCCTGCTCTTCTGGGCTGCTTCCCTGTCATTCCACTTCCCCTTCTTACTGGCGGCGGTAAAGCTCCATCCCCACCAGCTTTTCGGCTTTCTCCTGCATCAGCCAGTACTTCTGCCTAGACCTATGCTTAGAGCCCCAGGGCCGAAGTTGCTGTTTTGCCCTATTCAGGAAGCTCACTAAGGCTTTTCAGCCCAGTGAAGATCTCCTGTTCTGTGAGTTGTAGAGGGCTTGGGAAGAGCGCTGCATCCGAACCAAAGTCCCCAGAGTGGGAGAGCTCCTGGTCCTCTGGGGCGGCTGCAGGCACACTCCTGGGTTAGGCAGTGCCCCACCTTGCTGCAACTTGGCCTATCTGGTTTATACCCACTGACCTTCCAGATCCACAAAATGAACCTGCACCTCGTTTGGAATTGTGGAGACCACGTGGCTTCTGTGTGTCTCTCCCTGGGATCTGCTTTCCAGAGCTGCCTCTTATTCGGCCATCTTGGGATCCCACAAGAGCTTTATCTTAAAGGGACCTAGCTCAATTCTGCTATTAGAATGAAGAAAGTTGGTAGGACTACTTTCTTCACCAAATTTTTCAGAATATAAGTGCCCCTATAACATAAACTAATAATCATTTTTCTTACAGATTACTCAAGAATATTGCAAATTTCCAGTCTGTGATCTTCATTAAATTAATATTAGTCTTTCTGGTTTGAAAAGCCAATATGAAGATGGATCAATGATCACTCAGCTATGTAACTAACTGATATTTGCCTCTCAACATTTGAGATAAAATATAAAACCCAAGTGCTCTATTCTGAGCTCCAAATTTGTCAATTCTCTAATGTGCACAACTAGATAAAATTTCAAGAAAAATTTGTTTGGTTACCTTCAAATGGGATTCATTAATTCAGTAAGTGCTTAATGCCTTTAAACAATACTTAGCACAGCTGCTTGCAGAGCTCAGTATTGAGTTTTTGTTAATGGGGTAATCAGTTATGACAGACCAATGAGATCTCAAGATGGATACACTTTTGATTTTATGTAATCAATATTGCCATTGAGGTTTAAGAGGTTCTTTTGTAAAAGAAAATTGAAACATGAAATTACTTATTGTCTTTTACATAGTTAGAAACTTAATATTAATCAATAGCTGTATGATTTTAATATAAAATGGCAGAATGTTTCATGTTTGAGTTGTAAAATCTGTACTTCTAATGTAATCTCCATTATTCCTGAACACTGTGGTTACTGCAGTTTCATGTGGCTCGAAAGCAGACAACAAGAGCATCTCTAATGAGTTCTACAATTGCAAAATGCCATAGCATCCCAGTCTTAGTTTCATAAAAGGGATGATGAGTTATCTCATGAATACCATTATGCCATTAAAAACAAGGAAACTTTGCTGTCATGATGTTTTCTTGGTAATAAAACTAAGTGTAGTGAATTAGATGACTAGATGAGCAACAGTTGACATGATATGATCCAAATTATGTCCATGCAGTGACAGTGAGAAATGACCCACCAATTCAGATATCTAAGAAGATTCAGGATGTAAAAAAACTTGAGCTAAATCATAAATTTCTGAAACATTTTATCTGGCAAACTATCCAGGCTGGTATAGAACTCCTAGGCTCAAACAATCCTTTTGCCTTGAAGTCCCAAAATTCTGGGATTACATGCCTGAGCCACCTTGCCCAGCCTGCACATTTTTCTTGTATCCTGAGACTTTGCTGAAGTTGCTTATCAGCTTAAGAAGTTTCTGGACTAAGACCATAAGGTTTTCTATATATAAGATTATGTCATCTGCAAAGAGAGATCATTTGACTTCCTCTCTTCTTATTTGGATAACATGTATTTTTTTTTCTCTTGTCTGATTGTCCTAGCCATGTCCTAACCATGTTGAATAGGAGTGGTTAGAAAGGGCGTCCTTGTCCTTGTCTTGTGCCAGTTTTTAAGGGAAATGCTTCCAGCTTTTGCCCATTCAGTATGATGTTGGGTGTGGGTTTGTCACAGGTGGCTCTGATTATTTTGAGGTGTTTTCCTTCAATGCCTAGTTTACTGAGGGTTTTTAACATGAAGCAATGCTGAATTTTATCAAAGGCCTTTTCCGCATTTATTGAGATAATATTGTGGCAACATGGCAACCTGGTGAGATGCTGTGTCTACAAAAAAAAATACAACAAATGGTGGTGTGCACCTGTTTTCCCAGCTACTTAGGAGGTTGAGGTGGTAGGATCACTTAAGCCCAGGGGGCAGAGGTTGCAGTAAACCAAGATCTCATCACTGCACTCCAGCCTGGGCCACAGAGTGAGACTCTGTCTCAAAAAAGAAAAAAAAAAATTCATGTACAAAAATCACTAGCATTTTTATACACCAACAACAGTCAAGCTGAGAGCCAAATTAGGAATGAACTCCTATTCATGATTATGACAAAAATAATAAAATACTTAAGAATACAGAAGATCAGGGAGGTGAAAGATCTCTACAAAGAGAACTACATACCACTGCTCAAAATAAATCAGAGATGACACAAATGGAGAAACATTCCATGCTCATGGATAGAATCAATGTCATTAAAATGGATATACTACCAAAAGCAATGTAAATATTTACTGGTATGCCTATTCAACTACCATGGATATTATTCACAGAGCTACAAAAAACTGTTTTAAAATTCATATGGAACCAATAAAGAACCTAAATAGCCATGGCAATCCTAAGCAAAAGGACAAAGCTGAAGGCATCACATTACCCAACTTCAAACTATACTACAGGGCTACAGTAGACAAAACAGCATGGTACCAGTACAAAAACAGACACATAGACAATTGGAACAGAATATAGAATCCAGAAATGAGACCACACATCTATAACTATCTAATCTTTGACATACCTGACCAAAAAAAAGCAATGGGGGAAAAATTCTCTCTTCAATAAGTGGTGCTGGGATAGCTGGTTAGCCATATGACGAAAATTAAATGGAAATCTTCCTTACACCTTATACAGAAATTAACTCAAGGTGGATTAAAGACTCAAATGTAAAACTCAAATCTATAAAAACCCTGAAAGACCCTTGGTAATACCATTCAGGGTATAGGCATTGGCAAATATTTCATGATGAAAATGTCTAAAGGTGATCCCAACAAAAGCAAAAATTGACAAATAGGATCTACTTAAACTAAAAAGCTTCTGCACAGCAAAAGAAAATATCATGAGTGAACAGACAACCTACAGAATGGGAGAAAAATTTTGCAAACTATGCATCCAACAAGGTCTAATATCCAGTATCTATTAGGAATTTAAACAAATTTACAAGAAAAAACAGTCCCATTAAAAAGTGGGCAAAGGACATGAACACTTCAAAAAAAGACATACATGTGGTCAGGAATCATATAAAAAAGCTGGACATCACTATAAATAGAGAAATTCAAATCAAAACCATAATGAAATATCATCTCACACCTGTCAGAATGGCTATTACTAAACAGTTGAAAAATAATAAGTGCTGGTGAGGTTGTGGAGAAAAAGGTATGCTTACACACTGTTGGTAGGAGTGTAAATTAGTTCAACTATAGTAATTTAAAGCTATAGTAACTATAGTGATTCCTCAAATACCTACAGACAGAAATACTATTCAATACAGCAATGCCATTACTGTGTATATACACAAAGGAACATAAATCATTCTATTATAAAGACACACGTACACATACGTTCATTGCAACAATATTCACAATAGAAAAGACATGGAATCAATCTAAATGTCCATCAATGATAGACTGGATAAAGAAAATGTGGTACATATATGCCATGGAATACTATGCAGCCATGAAAAAAGATGAGATTATGTTTTTGGAAGGAACATGGATGGAAGTGGAGGCCATTATGTTTAGCAAACTAACACAGGTACATAAAACCAAACACTACATGTTCTCACTTATAAGTGGAAGTTAAGTTATAAGAACATATGGACACATAAAAGAGAACAAACACTGGAGCCTATTGGAGGGCAGAGGGTGGAAGGTGGAAGGTGGAGGGTGGGAGGTGGGAGAGAATCAGGAAAAATAACTAATGGGTACTAGGCTTAATACCTGCATGACAAAATAATATGTACAACAAACCCTCATCACAAAAGTTTACCTATGTAACAAACCTGCACATGTACCCCTGAACTTAAAAAATAAAAGTTAAAAAAAAAGATTATTTCCATGACTTTGTGAAAAAGAAAAATATCTAGGAAGCATTTTGTCTTCATGTTTGTAAACAAGTTTAAAACATGGTACATCTTAATGGAGTCAAGTTGAGACATGCAAATCCATTTTCTTAATATTAGTGCATTGACCTAGAGAGAGGTAACTAAAAAATAATTAACATTTGACTGTACTAATATACTGCCTCTAGTTTGCAGTGGGAAAAATTTGTGAAATGGAAACATAGATGGGTGCCTAAAGCCTGACAATCTAGTATTACCATTCAAAAGTACTTTCAAACAATCCTAAACAAGACCTTATTATGTAAAAGAAACAAAGATGGGTGAATTCTACTTCTGAAATAATTTTTCATTCTGTCCTCTCCTCTTTCATCTCATGACAGCTGCATCGATGACAGATGTCTATTACACAGTGCCAGCAGCCTCCTAAACCAGTTATTCAGCCTTCCTCTATGACCTCCCAGCTCTCACCTCCTTTGTGCATCCAACCCCTGCCCCCGCCACTCAGTGCCAGCAAAAAAAAATCTTTCTAAAATGCAGATGCTTATGTCAGGTCTCTGCCTAAAACTACTCATTGACAGAGGCCTATCACCCATAGAGGAAATGATAAAATACTTAGAATGATATGCAAAGTCACTTAAAGTGACAGAGAAGTCCCTAACTTTTAGTTTTCTCTCATACCACTTTTTCTCATGAGTCCTATACTTAACTGTTAGCTGTTGCCTAACACCATATTTTTTTTATATATCTGCACTTTCATGTACATTACTCTGCCTGTCTAGAATGATCTCCCCTTCATTCTATAGTTACCAGCTATCCTTGTTTTGTGGCTTAATCAATACCTTTGATATGAAGATACACCCAGATGCTGCCCTTGTATAAACAGAAATACAGATGCCATGTCTGTGCTCTCTGAGCTGTCTGTATATTGATTTTATCACACTGTATTTCAATTGTCTATGTGTTTGTCTCCTGTTAGGTTTTGAGAGTTTTGAAAACAATGACCATGTCTGATTCATCTTGAGAACCCTAGTTCACAGTAACACAGAGTAGATGCACAATCAATAATTTTAAAATAAAATTCAGAATACTGATATGATGCAAGTAAGCAGAAACCTAACAGGGAACAATGAAACCATGACAAACACAGGCTCAAGGCAGAGTCTGTTTTCCCTCTTTTATACTTCTATAAAAGGAGTAGAATTCCAATTTTGATAACATGGCTGAAATTAGTGAACAAAAGGATGCAGGGAACAGTGTAGCCTATTACAATAAAAAAATTCATGCCCTAAAATTAAGGCATCTCAAAGTAACTTTTTTTTCATTAGATAATTTGTTGGTTTACAAGTTAAACTTTACTGGTTTTAAAATGTAAACCACTAGAAAAATCTTCCTGTGGTTTTATCAAATATTTAAAGGTGAAGAAAAATAAACTGTAAAATGGATAGGATTTAAAGTAGATGGGAATGACTCAGTTGCTTCCACTATTTAATAACATCCACTGTCTGTGTACATGTTTTTTAATATTTTTTCTCCCACATTAATCATTTACTGGGATATAGGGCATATGGAAGGCATAGCCTACTTAAGCACTAAATGCCATCCACACACTATTCACATATTTCATTTTATTTTTTAGACAGTGTCTCACTCTGTAGCCCAGGCTTGAGTGCAGTGGCACAATCTCGGCTCACTGCAATTTCCACCTCCAGGGCTCAAGCGATTCTCCTGTCTCAGCCTCCCTAGTAGCTGGGATTACAGGTGAGCGCCACGTCCAGCTAATTTGCTATTCATCTTTGATTCCAGAGAATCAAAGGTGTCCTTTTGAGCAGTCTTGCGTGAAAGAGAATCAGGTCTTGAATAAATTGCTCACAAAATCCATGCCAAACTAATCTCCCGATGGCTCCCAGTGGTCACAAAGGCCTTTTACACAAATCTCTGCAATGCTTGACTGACCTCATTGGCCTCCTGCACCTCAGTAAATGGGTCCATAAGGGCATTTGCCTTAGGTTTAAGAAAAAAAAACAAACAAACAAAACTTTCTGAATTTGGACTAAATGCCATAAAATCTCTGTCATGTACAAATGCAATAATTATTGCAGCTGGGCTTATGGGGCACTTCTCATTAGGAAAGAATCATTTGTTGCAAGATTTCTAAAAACTCAAAGCATTTAGATCATTATACCACCACATTTCTATTATTAATCATCAACTATTAATCCTGTTGAAAGAAATAGCTCCAGTGTTTTCTTTTCAGTTATCTAAGTAATGATATTTGTACATTCTAAGACACTGAGATACAGTAATTTTATACATTCTAAATTTTTAATAACACATTTCAAAGGTGTATATGAGAAGCAAATATATTGGAAATTAAGGAAACAGTAATCACATCTCAATCATTTTGCCAGTACTACTTTTAAATAAATATGATAAAGTTAGCACAAGCTACTATTTCAGAAAAAAGAAATAGAAGATATTTCTCTGGATGTTATTTCTAATTATTGTGCATTTATATATTTCCTGATCTATTCACTTTCTATATGCTTGCTGCCTTAAATACCTGAGCCAGAAATGACATATAATATTAACTATATCCTATTTAGTTTTACTATCAATTTTCCTGATCTGCATTCAAAGGAGAGAAGAAAAAGGAGGCTGTGTGTAAATGATGAAATAAGAATTCTTAACTTTGAGTCATCCTTTATGACATTAACTAATGCAATGAAGAGGAGACCATTAAACAATGGGCTAGAAGTGGGAAGATTAAGAGTTTTCTTTTCCACTTTGCCTCCTGTGCCTTAATAGTCACATCAGCAAAAATGGCATTATTGGCTTCTCATTTCCCTGGATTGTGGCAAAATTTAAATTGCTGATGGATAGTCTACGAGAGTCATAATTTTACCAGGTAAAAGGAAAAGGACCAAGGACCATATGGATAAGGTAAGAATGTCCAGTTTTAAATCAAAATATATTTGAAATAATCAGAGAAAAGAGTAAGAAAACAAGGTATAAAAAAACAGAAAGTATTCATTAATTAACCCTCCAATTACGTGCTGGAGTCAGTACTATCATTTTAATATACATACTTACTTTTTTAAAACGCTCTTCTCTGTAGTATCTACTGTTGCTTCAGGATATTCAATGTTTGGAAAGTTGTAGTGGATATTATGGCACAGGACTCTGAATGGCTTGCTACATAATCAGGGGAAGAAGTCTATAGGATTATAAAGATTTGCACTGATTTATCTTGAAACATATATATTTATACACATAACGTTCCTTCGATAACTACAAGACTCCAATTACACACAGAGGCGAGTTCTGACAACACAAATATGATGAAAGATAAGATATTTTGAGAATAAAATTATAAGGGTCATATATCTATATATATAGTGACAGCCAATCTTCCTTTACTGTCTTTAAAATAAATTATATTCTGACAGCAATAAAATATTATTCTTTCTAGAAACAAGTGATTTTGAGTTCTAATATTTTCTATTGTTACCATTGAACTAAACAATATCTTCCCTCAAAAGGACTTAGATTATTTGTCTCTACGGTAACTAAAAATCTTCAGGTAGTATTTTTTTCAGAGAGCTTCTCAGACTTTAATGCCCACAGGGAGAAAAAGTACACTCCTTTGGGCTTCTTCCCTATTTCTTGTTTTTTATTAAGTATGAGTTGTAAGTGAGCAAGAAACCCTATTATATGTGAGTCACTGTCAGCGATCACACAATTATTCGCCTGATTACTTTTCAATTTTATGTTTTTAAGTATTTGCTTCCTCAGTGGTCTTCACTTTGCTTTGTCTAAGATTTGGAAATGAAAAAGGATTTTTTTTAATTTCATAAATTAGAAAATTTATCATATGTGTATTATAAATTGGAAAGAAATCCGTTACTACTTTATCCTGTGTTCTATTGATAATACTCATATCTTTATAGTAAATTTGACCTCCAAGAAGGAGACTAAAAAAGAATAATGTAGGCAGTCCTTGTGATCTAAATAATTCCAAATTACTTAGTTATAATGAAATCATATATCAGGCTTTACTTTAGTAAATAAGATATTTCCATTATTAGACAACATCATAGCTATAAGCCTTTAAAAAAGAGTAAAATTTCTTTTGTTATTAACATTTTATAAAATTAGAAATACAATTCTTTAGTTGCTAAAATGATCGCCAACATCTTTGTTCTGTTAAAATCTTTCTCTCATAAATTTCTACAGAACATATATGAGAAAAGAAAATAATGTGGCAAAATAATATCTGGATTGCATTAAAGTGAATTATAGTGGATTTAATTTCATTGTAATTCTCTTTCCAATCCAGACATACATTACATGACCCAACATAAATTCTGTGGTTCTAAAAGCTGTTAGCTTACAAGATTCACAGCAAACACAGACGGAAATTTCTGTCCGGAAAAAGGACAAGCACAAAGTAGATTAGTTACAGTAAAATTTAGTTTTTAAAATAAATTACAAAATGTCATTTCTATCTCTGATAGAGTGTCTGTGATTAGACCACTTAACTGTTTCATAGTAAAACAGATTTCATTTGAGGGTTGTGGTAAGATACAATTATGGAATAATTGGCAATTATGTGATGCTTTAAGGCACCTGTGAACAAGAAAAGAATAAATGAGATTAGATATTCAAATATTTTCAAGCAGTGGATAATTTCCCCATTATCCAGGGTTTCTTTTTAAAGAGATCTCTACTCAATAACCCATTTTTCTAAATGTTTATAGCCACAGATTGAATTAATAAAAATTATTTGTATCTTATTTATACCAGAATTTTGTCCCTAAATATATTTATGAGAAAATGAGGTAAATCAGAGTATTCAGCACACACCAAAACACCGTATGACATATAGTTAAGATTCCCTATTACAAAACACATTGTTCACAGTACTATGCTAAAGTTCTCAGGTCAACATAAAATAGCATCTCAACCAACATAACCATGTTTTATAGGGCAAAATACAAATAAACAAAACTTTATGGAATCTACTGGGCTATTCAGTACATTTAAGGTACACCAAAAGAATCATTTGTTCCAACACTGTTAAGTATCTGGTAATGGAAGCATTTAACGAGAAAGTTAATGAAGGGGACCTACAATGTATGATAAGTCATTTATAAAGAGAAAATGAATTATCACATTCATGTTGGTATCACCAACATAGGAGCTGTGCAGAATTTAAACCAACGTGTGTGACAGCATATCTGAAAAAGGAAAACCTCACAGTATCATAAAACTCCATGTGTCAGAAAGCATGCATCTCAGACTTAGGCCTGTCTATGCTAAGATAAGCAAAATTCCCACATGAGGGTTTACTGTTAAGGCAAGGTTAACACAACACAAACCGTGATACATAGACATTCTTCATGGTTTACAGTGAGGAGGACACAATGGAGTCTAAATTATGAGGGGCAAACAAATCAGAATTATGATAGAGACAGTGTGCTTATTTTTTAACCTCAGGTTATTATTTGTGTGTGTGTGCGTGTGTGTGTGTGTGTGTGTGTGTGTGTGAGCAACATGGCTGTTTATTCACTTGGGTGCAGGTGGGCTAAGGCCAAAAAGGCATTAGCAAAGGGCAGTGGGATAGGAGTTGGTTTTGTAGGTTTGGGGTGGGCAGTGGAAAGTTACAGAGTAAGATCAGTTACAGTGGTTGTTGGGGTAGGGGCAAGGAGTATACATCACCATCAGTTCAGTTACAATGGTGGGTGGGATAAGAGTAGTTAAGATGGTAGGGTGGGGTGAGGAGTATTCACATTATCATAATAACAGTTAAGATGGCAGGGTGGGGTGAGGGGGAGCTTATGCCTGGGGAAGCTCTGCTGGGTGATCAGGGATAATGGCGAACGCAGGTGGGGGGTTGGGGGGTGATGAGCTGAGGCAGGCAGGACTTTAGACTTTCTGGGTCCGGGCTTGCACATGGAGGCCTGACATACCAAAATAGCAGGTGGTGTGCATCTGTGGGCTGGTCTGATGACCCAGGTCGGTAGGTAGATCTTTTCATGGAGGGAGCACAAGAACAGGGGAGGGGGGTTTCGTCTCCTGTAGGAGTTCCCCCCGTCCCTGGTTTCCGGCACCAAATGTTAAAACGCGCACTTTGAATGAAGAGACCTCCCCCCAAACAGGCTTTGTGTGAGCAACATGGCTGTTTATTCACCTGGGTGCAGGTGGGCTAAGGCCAAAAAGGGCATTAGCCAACCTCAGGTTATTTTTAAATTATAGCATGATCATGCAGAGGACAAAGGACAGCTAAACAATAGGTGTTTTCATTCTTTTTTTTTTTTTTTTTTTTATTTTTTTTTATTGCATTTTAGGTTTGGGGGTACATGTGAAGAACATGGAAGATTGTTGCATAGGTACACACATGGCAGTGTGATTTGCTGCCTTCCTCCCCATCACCTATATCTGGCATTTCTCCCCATGCTATCCCTCCCCAACTCCCCCACACCCCACTATCCCTCCCCTTTTTCCCCCGACAGACCCCAGTGTGTGATACTCCCCTCCCTGTGTCCATGTGTTCCCATTGTTCAACACCCGCCTATGAGTGAGAACATGCGGTGTTTGATTTTCTGTTCTTGTGTCAGTTTGCTGAGAATGATGGTTTCCAGGTTCATCCATGTCCCTACAAAGGACACGAACTCATCGTTTTTGATGGCTGCATAATATTCCATGGTGTATATGTGCCACATTTTCCCTGTCCAGTCTATCATCGATGGGCATTTGGGTTGCTTCCAGGTCTTTGCTATTGTAAACTGTGCTGCAATGAACATTCGTGTGCATGTGTCCTTATAGTAGAACGATTTATACTCTTTTGGATATATACCCAGCAATGGGATTGCTGGATCAAATGGAATTTCTATTTCTAGGTCCTTGAGGAATCGCCACACCGTCTTCCACAATGGTTGAACTAATTTACACTCCCACCAACAGTGTAAAAGCGTTCCTATTTCTCCACATCCTCTCCAGCATCTGTTGTCTCCAGATTTTTTAATGATCGCGGTGTTTTCATTCTTTACCCTTCTACAAAGTTCTATAACCAGGTAGAAAAGAAACAAGGATTGGAACCCAAGACCCCCACTTTCCCCAAGTTCTCTATCTTAATATATGCACTCCAAGATGTGTCACTGCTGTTACTTTCAAGACTACGTGTTTCTTCTGTAGGGATTTTTTATTTATAGCAAAATAAGATCTTTTATTTCTATGCTAAGCATTTCCTTAAAAGATTTGTATTTGGTAACAACGAAAGATTCTGCCTTGTCTATAGAAAAGATTCCCGCAATATTCTATAGCTGGTTTTAAAGATGAAACAGCCTAGTAAAGCAATGGGCAATATATTTGTTTACTGGGATTCAATAAGACATGAATATCCTTATATGAATAAATCACCCCAAGTATTCTTTACAAGAAATCTATCACCAAATATGACATATCAACATAGGAGCTGTGCAGAATTTAAATCAACACATGTGACAGCACATCTGAAAAAGGAAAAACTCACTATATCATAAAATTCCATGTGTCAGAAAGCATGCGTCTCAGACTAGGCCTGTCTATGCTAAGGTAAGCAATATTCCAACTGAGGGTTTACTGGTAAGGCAAGGTTATATATTATAAACATTATATATTATATATTATAAACTATATATTAAAAGGGCCCCTTTTAATGTATACTAGTGGCATCTTGAAGAAATAGTAACAACATTGAAGTTTTAAGTTATGCTCCTGGAAAACACACATAAATTACACCTCCACCCCTCCCGACCACCAGCAACTTTTCGTGTTCTAGGAAATGACATACCATAAAGAAACACCCTTCTCCATGTAACTTGGATAAGACTAGCACATGACCCCCTTGGTTCCTTATGACAAGGGCAAAAACATCCTCCGAATTCCCGTTCTGTGTATCATAAATGATTAGCTCAACTGTTCCTCCCCACTGATCAATTTATATGAATTACCCACTAACTAACTTGACTTGACCAAATTTTACTCAGGCTTCTTCCTGCCTCTGAGAAATCTGAACTTTGGCCTACTTTGGCCCAAGCCAGCATCAAATTGCGGACGCTCAGCCCCTCTTTAACAGTCCCTCTGGAGAAATAATTTGAGCATAGGAAAAGACATTGCCTGATAACCTGTCTGATAAAGTCATCTGTTTGTTCCACTCCTTTACACCGAGTTCCCTCTAGCCTTGTTTACTCCTTGTTTTTAAAAAAACCTTTATGTTTGACCTTACAGAGGCTCAAGGTTTTTACATTTTTTTACTCAATCGCGTGGTCCTCCTCCCCTTTATGCAACAGTCTTTTCTGATAAAGTCTCTCCTTAACCAAATATGGATTTGTTTTTTTATTTGGCAATAGACATCTAACTGAGTACCCTCCCACCCTCAGTGATTACTACTACAGACATCTGCTGAAAAGCAGAACATTCAGTCAACTTTGTAATTTTCTGTATTCCATCATTTTGGCAAGCTACAGTATTTCTCCTTCAACAGTCTATCAAAAAAATGGTTCTTCTGTCAGGTTCTTGTAAAGAGAAACAGCCTGTAATTAAATACTTGGCTCAGCTCACATATGTATGGCAGAAACATTTCCAATAATAGTAAGATTGTTGCTGGTAGAGAAACTAGATGATACCACACAAAAGAGGAGAGAAATATTCAGGCATCTAGGTGAAAAATGTACACTTAGTTGTATGCTTGGTTTTCACAGTTTGTTGTTTCTCTACATAATAAAAATTTCAATGTTTCTGCTTTAAAACTATTTAATTGTCTTATAAAGAAATATTCTATGAAGAAATGGACTGCCTTAACAAAAATACTGTGATCACTGGAATGATCCAGTTCTTGCTACTCTAGTAATTCATACATGGAAAAAATAATAGTTGCTTAGAACTATTAATTACTTTATTGTCACAGTGTTCATCAAGCTTACAAAATCGTTTTACTATTCCCAGAATACTTCTCAATGATTTCTCCAGAATTGGCGATTAAAGTATTAGGCAAGAATTGAGGAAATGAAACCTATACGGGAAAACCATAGTTTACATTTTTGTTTCCATCTTCAGAGTATATTGCTGCGATTCAGACTAAAAAATTAGCTTTGGCCCATAACCAATAAGTAAACAGAAACCATCATAGAGTTAAGATAAATCTGTCAGTTGTCCTAGAAGAAACTACCCTACAACTCCACATTTTTCTTGACATAGCTAACAAGGTAAGTGTCTAGGAGAGAAACAATTTATTACTGACCACTAAGTGTTTATAGTTTATTAGCATGGGAACAAACAGGGGAAAGGATGTGGCAGTGCTATATGCCTCAGAAGGGCCAATGAACACAGTAAATTCACAGTGAACCTATACTTCCAGTTTCTGTTCTGACATGAAATGACCTTGTAAGCCATCACTCCTTACATCAAGAAAATGCTGTACAAACAGAAAATTAACAACCTTTCCTGAACCCATTAGAAAAATGAGGTTGCAGGGCAAACCACGACTATCAAATATGAAAGAATAAAACGTAAGTTAGAGAGATTCTGCTCACCTAGAACAGAAGCTGCTAGAGAGCCAAATGGGTAGGATCACTTACTTGACTAGTAATTGTGATGGATTGCTGGAGGCTAAAGGTTGGACTATCAGAGGATGAGAACCTCCTGCGGGCCCCAACTATAAGGGGATCCTCACACCTTTCCCAGACATTGCTCTCCAGGAACCTCACCAAGTTCTCACACAGTAAGGGTCTGAGAAAGATCCCCTCAGGGTGCTGGGAGGGAGAGTGGGGGGAAATCCCCATTGTGAAATCAGAGGTCTAGATGAGCTGCTTGACCACGCCCATGCTGCTGCGGGCCCTGGCCCAGGCTGCCCGTGCAGGACCTCCCGGTAGCCGGAGCCTCCACAGCGGTGCAGTGGCAGCCACCTACAAGCATGTGAACATGCAGGAGCCCAGGATGGACATGAGGTCAGTGACTCACCAGGCAGCCCAGACCCTGCTGTGGACCGAGCTCCTCCGAGGCCTGGCCATGACCCTGAGCTACCTGTTCCGGGAGCCGGCTACCATCAACTATCCGTTTGAGAAGGGGCCCGCTGAGCCCTGGCTTCCGTGGGGAGCATGCCCTGCGCAGGTACCCATCCGGGGGAGGAGCGCTGCATTGCCTGCAAGCTCTGCGAGGCCATCTGCCCCGCCCAGGCCATCACCATCGAGGCTGAGAGCTGATGGCAGCCGCCGGACCACCCGCTATGACATCGACATGACCAAGTGCATCTACTGCGGCTTCTGCCAGGAGGCCTGCCCCGTGGACGCCATTGTCGAGGGCCAACTTTGAGTTCTCCAGGGAGATGCAACAAGGAGAAGCTGCTCAACAACGGGGACAAGTGGGAGGCGGAGATCGCCGCCAAAATCCAGGCTGACTACCTGTACCGGTGACGCCCCGCCCTCTGCCCGCAGCCCTACTGCCCAATAAAACTGCTCTGACCGCCCCCCCCCCCCAAAAAAATAACAAAATCCTCTTATCAGAAAGATTTCTACAGAGGATAATATTAAAGCATTTTCCAACAACAGGACGGATTCTTCCTCACTATACCAGTATAAACTTCCCAAACTGAGATGCAAAGAGAAAAAAGAATAAAAAAATAAACAGAACAGAACATCTAAAAACTGTGGGGACATATCCAAAGGATTTATATATAGCAGTAATATATACATATATGGTAGAAGAAAGAAAGGAAGAACTTGGTAAAAAATATATGTATATTTGAAGTCAAAAGACCTAAACACCTTTGCAAAATCCTAGCCATTTCATTGATGGATTCATTTTTTATCAATTTATTAAAAAAAAAAAAACGATTTGTGTGGTACTAGTGTATAGACACTAATGGTACAAGAATGAATGAGACTTTTGGCTTTGAAGAATGATGTTAAAATAAAACAATGCAAGAAGTGAATAAATTAACTCCAGAGTATAAATTATGTGCCATGACGGAAACAAGCAGGACACTAAAATACAGTACTCCTATCTTTTCTGCAATTTTGTTTTCTGAGGTTTCAGTGGTGAATAAAGAGTCAACGGAAAATGCAGGAATAAACAATTCCTAAGTTTTAAAATGCACAATGTTCTTGCACCCTCCTGGGTGAGTACTGCCCAGGATGTAAATCTTCCCGTTGTCTAGTGTATACATGTTGTAGACCCTGCTGCCCATTAGTCACTTAGTAGCCATTTAAGGTATCAGATAGAAAAATTATAGTGTATATAACGTTCTGTACTATGTGCATTTGCAGGCGTGTGCTGGGAGATCTTGAAGATTATCACGGATAAGTGGGGACTACTATAGAGAACAAGGGTTGGGGAAAACGTTTCATTTGGGGTGATTAGGAAAGGCCATTCTAAAGATATGACATTCAAACTGACACTTAAAGATGAGATAGAACTACCTGAACGGAGCGTGAAGAATAGAATGCGATCATTCTAACCGTTCGTTAGTCTCAGATTATGCAAGTGATTTCTTCACAGAGTATGAGCCAAATTCCTATATTACAATGGTTTCCATACTTTTATATCATTTGTCTTTATGAGATGTGACAACTAGGTGTAAAATCTACCCTGGGTCTGCTCAGAGTTCAGCCAACCCTTCTTCATGTTTCCACAACATTTTGCCTATTTTTCTGTTGTACTACCTACATCAGCATTCAATTGATAGTAATTTGAGTCTCCTTCACTAGGCTGTCAACATCCTGTCTTCTTCATTTTTTTCAATCCACAATGGATATAATAGGCCATTGTAACGGAGTAAGTGTTTGCAGAATGAATGTTCACATATGCATGTGGACAAATGAAAAATAAACTATATATAAACTAATGAAAATAATAAATGCCTCTGTAAAAGCCTTGTTTCTCTATTTTTCAGTAATTCTTGTTGAAATTCCCTAAATCCTCAGGTTATTATGTTTATAGTCAATGAGATGTTTCTTTTAATTAATTAGTAACTCAAAAGTATCTTAGTTTTTATGTATTTGGCATAGGTAAATATTTTAACAAGTCTCTTTAATATTTTTATTTTGGAAAAGAGATAGGGAGGGGTGATTATTTTAGGATCATGTTTTAAAATAATTACTATAGCCTTGCTCCTGCTTAAAGGCATTTCTTCTAAAAAAATTCAATCAATTGTCTATGTACACTATCTTGGTTTTAAATACTATAAATGGAATGAAAGTGGGTAATTTTAACTAATTAAAACCTGTAAAGCAAGAATGAAAAGTTATTACTTATTAATTCAGAGAACTGAAAATTTCACAATTAACTAATGACATTTTCTAATTGCTGAGTTTGATATGTGCATTAAGTCAGTATATTCCCTTTATAGCAGCTTTAATTCTATCTCAAGGAGACTATATGTAGAATGGGTTCTCTCTTATTTAGTCTGTTTTAACCTCGTAGTTTGATCATCAGTCAGTCAAAAGGGGAGGGGGTTTACCTGGTAATTCTGTGATGTAAATAAGGTTTTCTTGGCCATTAGAGTGAGACTACCAACTCCTTTGACTTAGTCTTGGAATAACAAACAGCATGTAATAATTTGCTAAGGATATGACGCTGGGCATCATTGAACACAAATATATTCAACAGATGATATGCCATATGGTTTTTCCTTCTTCTACCATGAATAATTTACATGAATCATCAAAAGTCATAGTAGGAATTCATAATCACCCAATGCTCACTAAGTGAGTAATATGCAATGTTACTAGGTTGCTTAAGCAGCCATATTCAGAAAACAACAGGAAGACACATGCCCCATATTTTTCATGTGTTATGTTAGCTATATCATGTTCAGGCCGCATAACTGTTTTTTTATTTTTTTAAGAATATGTCCACTTCTAATAAATTATCTGTCAATGGTGGTTGTTACAGTTTAATTAGGCAGAGCCATATTACTGCTCTGCCTAATAAAGACTTTAACTACCATTTAGAATATTAGTTAAAAGTTGAAAAGAGAATCGTTTGAACCTGGGAGGTGGAGGTTGCAGTGAGCCGAGATCTCACTATTGCACTCCAGCCTGGGTAACAGGGTTGAGACTCCATCTCAAAAAAAAAGACAAAAAAAATTGAAATAAAATCTTCTTTGAATGAACAGCCATTAAGTAGGCTGGAGCAATAATGAAAATAAAACAAAAACACCATTTGTCATTCTGCATTAATTGAAAATCAAGTGATAAAAGCAAACATATATAAATTAGAGTACATTTAAAAATTGTTGCAAAATGAAAACACGAATATGGTGGCATGAACCTGTAGTCCCAGGTTATGCTGGAGGCTGAGGCAAAGGGATTGCTTAAGCTCAGAAGTTCTAGGGTGCAGTGAGCTATGATTGCACTACTGCACTCCAGCCTGGGTGACTGAGAGCATGGGTGAGAGAGAGAAGCCCTATCTTTATATATATGTGTACATACTTGATATAATTTTTAAAACTTCATGAGAAAAACAATAGTCCATTAGTGTACATATATTTATAATCTTTCAGTTGTTCTTCCTTCTCAATGATCCAAGATTATTTCTTTTTATTTTCTTCTTTAATGTTTGACAAACATCCTTTATGCTTTAAGAATAGGTATGCTAGGGACAAATTCTTTTAGCTTTCTTAATCTGATAAAGTTTCTATTTTTCCCTTCATTTCTGAAGAATAGTTTTGCTAGATATAGAATCTAGGGTTAACAATTCCTTTCTTTTAGCACTTCCAAATTGTTGGGACACTGTCTTTTTCCTAGAAAAATCTGTCTTATTCATTATTCTCTCTGTATATGTTTTAATAAGTTGTGATGCTCCATTAAAGGAATCCATTATTAACCTAGCTTCTAATGGAGGAAGAGGAAAAATAATTATTACTTTCTGTGGAACAAATATTCATCTATCAACTTATGACCAAATAATAGCAATATAAGAAATTAAGAAACAGTAAAGATTTTTGGTTTATAGTTCATGAATGGTGCTGTTGTCCAACCTTGTAAAGTAAAACTTTGTGCTTTCCAAATTCCAAAAATTAAAATACTCTCCTTCTCATCATTCTAATCAGTGTCTTCTGTTTCGTTTTTTAGAAAAAGGAGCGATTAAAGAGTTATCAATTATGGATGTACCATTTTGATTTTGGAAATTTTCACACACAGAAATTATATCAATGGGCCAGGCACTTATTTATAGAACAGGTTAAATACTACTACATTAGCCAAATCAACTTACTTCCACCCACCCTGTTTGAGGGAGGTAAAACCCATACCCATAAAATGACTTCACTTCACATAATGTGTCTATCAATGACAAGTAGCTGAAATAGCTTTCACCAATAAAGTGTCTGCTTTGGCTTTCAAATGGGAAAGTCACACATTTGAATGGTGAGTACAGTTGAAATTGTAAATCAATTATAATTTGAATATAATGAACCATGCAAGAAGCAAGAGTTGTTAAACCAACGTGCTTTGAATTGGATCAAGTATTGATATTTCTGAACATAAAGATTTAGTTTACATACATGTATGTATCTGGACATCATGACAAAAGAAAAAAATATTTTCCCCAAAAGAAAAATATTAAACAAATGGAAATTTTAACATGTGCCAGTTGATTATGTGTGACAATGCAAAGCAGGTATTAAAACTGATATGTTCAATATTTAAAACCAGTTTATAATTGGGAGAATATTTAAATCCTTTATTAAAAAACACAAATGACAAAAATTAGCAGCATTTCTATAAGCCAACAGTGAACAATCTGAAAAAGAAATGAAAAAAGTAATCTCATTTACTATGGCAACAAATACAATTAAATACCAAGGAATTAACCAAGGAAGTGAAACCTTTCTATAATGAAAGCTATAAAACACTGATGAAAGAAATTGAAGAGGACACCAAAAGATGAAAAGATATTCAAGTTCATGGATTGAAATAATCAGATATTGTTAAAATGTCTATACTAACCAAAGCAATCTACAGATTCAATGCAATCCCTATTAAGAAAATACCAATGACTTTCCTCAAAAATTAGAAAAAAAGAATTGTAAAATTTATATAGCACCACGAGAGACCCAGAATAGCCAAAGCTATACTTAGCAAAAAGAAAAAAGCTTGAATAATCAGATTACTTGACTTCAAATTATACTGCAGAGCTATGTCTACAAAAACAGCGTGGCACTGGCATAAAAAACAGACACAGAGACCAACAGAACAGAATAGAGAACCCAGAGACAAATCCACACACTAGAGTGAACTCATTTTCCACAAAGGTCCAAGAACATACACCAGGGAAAAGACAGTCTCTTCAATAAATAGTGCTAGGAAAACTGGATGGATATGCAGAGGAATGAAACTTATCCCTAACATATAGAAAAAGCACTTAAAAATAAATGAAAGATAAATCTATGACCTCAAACTACAAAACTACTACCAGAAAATATGAGGAAACTCTCTAGGACTTGATCTGGGCAGAGTTCCTTGAATAATACCCCACAAGCACAGGCAACCAAAGTACAAATAGACAAATGGGATCACATCAAGTTAAAAAACTTTCCACACAGAAGCAAAAACAAAAACAACAACCAACAACTTGAAGAGACAATCCATAGAATGGGAGAAAATATTTTGCAAACTACCCATCTGACAAGGGATTAATAAGCAGAATATATAAGGTGCTTAAAAACTCTATAGGAAAAAGTCTAATAATTCAATTGAAAAATGGCCAAAGATCTGAATAGTAATGTCTCAACAAAAGACATGCATATGGCAAAGGGTGCTCAACATCATTGATCATCAGATAAATACAAATCAAAACAACAATGAGACATCACCTCACCCCAGTTACAATGGCTTATATCCAAAAGACCCAGAATAAAAAATTCTGGCAAGGATGTGGAGAAAAGGAAACCCTTGTACAGTTTTGGTTGGAATGTGAATCAGTACAAACACAATGGAGAACAGTTTGGAGGTCACTCAAAAAACTAAATATAAAGCTGTGATAACCTGCTTTTTGCCAGCTAGAACTGACTCTCTCTTTCTCAGACTAAAAGCTGTTCAGGCTTGATGTTAGCTTGTTCAGCCAGACAGACTCCATCTTAGCTTCTTCATTTTAGTTATTTTCCCACCATTAAGTATGTAACTACAGTATGTAGCTGGGGCAGGCTGACACTGGGCACCTCCAGGAATGCGTTTGTTGATAGAGGCCTAGTTAGTAGTACCAGCAGAGCCTGGGAATGCAGGTGCTGTCGAGCGCCCATTATCTATAAGTTGTATGTCTTTCATGACAGCTTTACCCTTTGCACCTGGCACTGTTTTATTTCTCATGTACTAGTTTATCTTTTAACTTTTTGCTTACTCTGCTTTTGTGAAAAATTTGCTTCAGCTAGGTTACGCCTCCCTTTTAAAACTAGGGTATAAAGACCACCTAACTTTTTCTTAGGGGTCAGAAATTTTGGGCATTAGCCACTTCTTGTTCACTGGCATAATAAAGGACTCATAATTCAATCTAGGGTGTGGCACATTCCTTGACTCAGTCAGGTACAACAAAGCTATCATATGATCCAGCAATCCCACTGCTGGGTATATACCCAAAAGAAAGTAAATCAGTATATTAAACAGATATCTGCACTCCTATATTTGCTGCAGCACTGTTTACAATAGCTAAGATTTGGAAGCCACCTATGTCCATCAATAGATGAATGGATAAAGAAAATGTGGTACATATACACAATGGAGTACTATTTGGCCATAACAAAGAATGAGATCTTGTCCTATGCAACAACATCTATGGAACTGGATATCATTATGCTAAATGAAATAAGCCAGGCACAGAAAGACAAACATCTCATATTCTCACTTATTTGTGTGATATAAAAATCAAAACAATTGAAATCATGGAGACTGACAGAAGAAGAATTATTGCCAGGGACTGGGAAGGTTAGTAGGGATTGGTGGTGGGGGGAGGTGGTGATGGTTAATGGGTCCAAAAAAATAAAAGAATGAATAATGCCTAGTATTAGATAGCACAACAGGGTGACTATAATAAAAATAATTTAATTATAGATTTTAAAATAACTAAAAGACCATAACTGGTTTGTTTGTAATACCAAGGATAAATGTTTGAGGTGATGGATATCCCATATACTCTGTTGTGAATATTTCACGTTGCATGCCTGTATCAAAATATCTAGATATACCCATAAATATGTATACCTACAATGTACCAGAAACATTTTTAAATTTTAAAAAAACATAAATGAAATGAAAGCTTTAAACTGGTACACAGTTTTCACAGACTATATTTCAAGCTTGGAAATGCATATTTTCAAGCAGCAATATCAAAAGTATTTATGAAGAATGCACAACCTCTGATATTTATAAAAACATCTCAGCTACCAATACATTTCTAAATACAAAACTGACTACCATATTTGTTAATTTTATGTAATGAGAGAAGTTTATTTTTAAAACAAATACAATTCGGTCTTAGATTTTAATTGTGTGAATGACAGCCTTTTAAAACATGATTTCTTTATTGGTTGGAATCCTGAAGTATGCAAAGGCATTGAAGTGGGAATTCCACAAGAACCATGGTTGTCTTATTGCATTGAGTTGAGCCAGACCTGGGACTGCCTCTGGGTCATCCATATCAGGAACAGAAGCACTTGACTTGTCAATCATGCTGCTATGGTTCCAAGGTCCACCACACATTCACCTTGTCTTCCCCTCCCACCACATCCTCAAGGGCCAAGGTCTCCAAAATTGATCTCCCGCTGAGACACTATATTATTTGCTGGCTTCCAAAAACGATGGTCCCTAACCAAATCTTCAGCATGAACCTCTTCACTCTTTGATTTATGAAAAGCACATCTCTTCTTCCAGTGCCCATCGATGAGTACATTTGTTTGGTCTTGGATACTAAATTCTACTTTTGCCCTGTCCTTATTTTGAAGAGCTTTCCACTCATCCTAAGTCATCTCTTTGGTCTCTCTTCTTTTACTGCTTAAACTTCCTTCTCCCCATTTTCAGTGTCTGTCACTGGATGTTCTTCACCTTCAGGTGTTTCCTTAGTCATATGTGATTAATCCAAGTCAGTTGATTTATTCTTTTACAGTTCACCAGTTGTAAGATCCACTACCTCCATGTTTGTCCTTGTGCTTCAGGCCAGATCTATGTTTTCCACCATGCCTATCAAATTCACATTTGTCATGAAAATAAAATCAATATCCTTGGCCCATTTCACTTTGGCAGCCCCTCTACTTCTTCCAAGGCCACCACAGCCTCGAATATGTTGGTCAATGATAGGTTTGTCAAAGAAAAGTTTCCTCCTTCACCCTTTTCAAATCTTCCTTCATGAGGTGGTTGCCTTCCCGTCTTATCTCAATTATTTTCCATTCACCCTGAGTTGTTGATTGGGTATTTCTCCAATTCATCTTATTCCTTCTTTCTTAACCTCCATGGGCACTGTGTCTTCTCTTGTAACCATGCCAACTTTTGTGGGAAGTGAATTCTTGCTGTCTTTCTGAAACTCTTTACACAGCTGTTTGTCTGTGGCTTTGGAGTTGGTCTGGGCCATGGCCTGAGCTCTGGCCCCAGGACCCCCAATGACACCCCACATTGGCTACTTTTTTCTAGTTCTCAGCTGCCTTCAGCACCTTGAATGGGTCCAATTCGTCCTCAAAGAAATGGTCAAATGGGTTGATGACCATACGAGTGAAGCATTCCTGTATATGGCCAGGCACAATGGTAGCTCGGAGGCATGTTCCTCAATGGATTGCAGCTGGCCATGCAGAACCAAGAGCACCTTCTTCAGTTCTTCCAAAAATGATGACCCAAAAAAAAAAAAGATCTTATGACACTTTAGATTTTGGCTTCATAATTTATGAAGAGAACTTCACTTAGGAGATTGGTATTCTCCTAATAGCAATACATTATTTTTCTCTATCTGCTTTCCATATTTAATTTTGTCTTTAGTTTTCAGAAGTTTAATTATGATATGTGGACTTCTTTGAGTTTATCTAATTAGGGTACATTCATATTATTGAATCTCTGAATTGTTTTGCACCAGGTTTGGAATGCTTTAAACCATTATTTCTTGTATAGTCTTTCAGCCCTTCTCTCTTGTGGGGCTACAAAGATGCAAATCTTTATATATTTTGTTATTGTCCCATGGGATACTGAGGCTCTTTTAAAAAAATCTGTTTCTCTCTTGTTCACAATAGGTGAATACTGTTGATCTTTCCTCAAGTTCAGTGACTTCTTTCTCTTACAGCTCATCCAAGTTTTTTTTTTCTGTTAATGTATCTTCCTAAAATTTTGATTTTTAAAATAACTTTTATTTCATTTCAAAAATTTTCTATTTTCTATTTGTTTCAGGAGACTCTGTAATGCCCTCCTGAAATATTGTTATGATGTGTGCTTTGAAATCTTTATCAGATAATTCAGCAATTAACTACATCTGATTTGTCTCGGTGTTGACATCAGCTGATTGTCTCTACTCATTCAAGTTGTAATTTTCTATAGTCTTAGTATGACCAGTGTTTTTCAATTGTATCCTGAATATTTCTTGTATTATGCCAGCAGACTCTGGGTCTATTTATGTCTTTAATTTCATCAGGTCTTCATTCTGTTTATATTCAGTATGCAGATTCTGGTCTACTTTTTCTGGAGTGTGGTTTCAATGACAGCATATTTTCAGAGCCTCTGTTGTGTTATTTTGTTTTTTCAGTTTATGTGATACTTATCTCCTACTTGTCCATGACAGCAATGGCTACAGTTGCAGAGGGATTTTCCTTGGCCAGTGTCTTTCAGTGGGAAAAGTGAGTCCCAGGTCCCCTGGGACAAGAGGTTTCTTTAATAATATTACTGGTTTCCAAGAATTCTTAACAAGGTCTTCCAGCTGTCCCTGTGTCTCTGGGTGTAGGTGGGTGTTTTAGGCCCAAGGGGACAAGAGACTTTCTAAGAATGACCATTCACTGTGGCTGGGCTCTTCCTGTCAATGGTACCTGCTTGACACTTTGTATCCCAGCAGGGGAATAGAGTGTGAGGCCTGTGGTGGGGGAGGAGGGTTCTCTGGCTTGGTATTTGTTTTGGAAGGGTCTGCCTTACCTAAGGGGGGATGGAGAAAACTTTTTGGGCCAGGACCCTTGTTGGAGTGGGATCTCCTTACCCATGATTTCCTTTGGGTCTCCGAGAAGGTGAAGCAGAGAATTTCTGGGCCACACCATTTGTTTTTGCAAGGTCCTTCTTCCTCTGTCCTCCCAGTATCTCTCAGTGAGGGAAGGAAATAGTCAGTCCTGCAAGAAAAGAAAGCACTTTTTTTGGCTGCTTATTGTTCTTAGGGCTCCTAGTCAATCCTCCTTGTTGATGATGCCAGGCTTCCCTAGTGCGTTGTTAGATGAAAGAATGGGCCTATCTGGGCTGCCTTCTATGACTGGTTTTGGCTTTTGGAAATGCTAGGTCTGAGTCATATTTTGTCCCGTGGGAGGAACTGTGGTGCTCTGCTGCTATGATGCGTCACCAGTCCTGGGGTTTCAAACCAATACACCTACTTTATCACCTTTTCAGAGTTGTTTGATTGCCTCTTGTATCATTGCTCAAATATCTTAATTTCTTGTCTCCAACTGACAACTGAGCTGAAAAAAGAAGACAGGAGGGTGATAAAGAAGGAACACAGGTTTTGGGGTTAAGAAGACTTGGATACTGCCACTTGCTATTTAGATTTGGGGTAAATTATCTTATCTTTCAGAGTCTCACCTTTCTCATCTATAAAATTGAGATGACACTTACTTCCCATGAAGGTTGTAAAAGTTAAATGAAATAATATGAGTAAATGTGCCTAGTACAGTGCTTGACATATAATAAACACCTAATAAATGTCAGAGGCTGCTGGTGTTATTATTCTTAGCATTAGTATAATAAAAGTGGTTTTAAGACTGGGAGTGGTGGCTCACACCTGTAATCCCAGCACCTAGGGAGACCGAAGTGAGAGGATCACCAGAGTCCAGGAGTTCAAGACCAGCCTGGGCAACATAGTCAGGCCCCATCTCTACCAAACAAAACAAAACAAAACAAAACAAAACAAAACAAAACAAAAAAACAACAACAACAAACATATATATATATATACATATATAAACTGGGCATGGTGGTGCATGCCTGGTGTCCCAGCTACTTAGGAAGCTGAGAAGGGAGGATTGCTTGAGGTAAAGGCTGCAGTGAACTGTGATTGTGTCATTGCATTGCAGCCTGGGTGACAGGGCAAGACCCTGTCTCAAAAAAAAAAAGAGGTTTCAATAAATAGAATTTCAACTTAAAAACATGCTAGAATGTTCAGAATGTTCAGAACCTAGGTACTAGAAACAAGGCTCTTGACAATAGAGAGAGCAGAGAAAGATTAAAGACATTAATAGAAAGACCAGAATTGTGGATGTTGGGTGTGAATTCCATATTTCTGTGGTATCTACTTCAAGTGCAGTCTGGTATGCTTTGAGGCTGGGGCTCTGAATCTAACAACCATGCTGCACATTATGATTCTTCTTTTCTTATTTCAAATAATTATTCCTTTCTAAATGGTTGCAACAAAAACCAAGGCCTATAGTTGACTAGATATTGACAGTATCTCAAATAAATGGCTTTTTACTATTATGTTATTTGCCAGTCTTACCATGTCAACTGCACTGAGACTCCTCAGGTACTTGCATGACTCACTCTCTCACTGGATTGTAGCCTTTGCTCCCTAAGCATCTTATTTATTTAAAGTAATCCCTTATCTTGTTTAATTTTATTGAAAGCATTTAAGACTAAATGAAATGACCTTATCTTTTCTGCCACTTTATAATTGTTTGTGTCCCCTCAATCATTCCAATTTCTTATTCTTTATACTTGATGATCCATCTAGTTTCTTCTACAGTGAGTATTTCAGTTAGGTAAAATGCTATGCTTAATTTTAAATAAATATGGCTTCAGTAATTGATTGATTAAATGAATGAGTTACAGATAGAATTTCCACATTCTCCTCTTCTCAAATCTGTCCCATTCCACTCTATTTTTATATACATATATAATATCCATCCCTGCTTCTTCTCTATATCAGAGAAAATGAATGAGGAAGCTAGGTTTCTACATATGTTTTAGTCATATTTCTGTTCACGTATTGGAATACATATTTCCCTTAATAAAAAAGCAAAGTTTTAAAATTAAATGTTTGCTGACTGCATTTGCACCTTCTTCTACTCTGAAAAGCCTATGCTAAAGCATCAGTTTTTATTCTTGGTTCTTCTATTTTACAAACAGATTTTAAAAATATTGGCAAAACAACGTTTTTTAAAAATGCATGGTGCCTTATGCTAGTTTTCACTGAGATACTCAGTATGATGTCTCCAAGTAGCTTGGAGCAATCGTTATAGGAAGCAGTATTAAAATCCTGTACAAAGAGTGTCTGTAATGCATATTTTTGCCCTTTGGAAAAAGCACGTTTTCCTCTCTGACTGTGTTGCAAATAATTTCAGAAACCACACTAATGTTTAAGTTTAGTAATGGAAAAGGATTGCCAGTGACTGTCAAAGGTGAAGGAATCTGACCCTCAGACACTCCATAATCCTAGCTTCCAACTACTACCAGTCTATTTTAGACCATCCTCTATTTCAACCAACCTTAGTGGTGGCATCTTTCTCTTCCTCCAGTTAACTACCATCACAGAGACAAGATGGGGAGTGGCAATTTGGTCACATGGGTAACAAAGCAAAATGGAATCGCCAACTTCACCTTTTTAATGAAAAAACATTAAAACCAACAATACGTGTAAAGTCCCGGAATATTATAAACTTCATTATTGTGTCTGTTTTGTTCTCTATTGTATCCCCAGCAACTGAAACAACTCCTAGCATACAGATTTGTAGTACACATCTGATAAATAAAATAATAAAAGAAACCACAAAAAGCACATGCAGAAACCAAAAATAAAGCAGTGGAACCACATCCAACTAAAAAGCTTCTGCAAAGCAAAGGAAACAGCAGAAGAAAAGACAACATTTAGTATAGGAGATAATATTTGCATACCATGTATCTGATAAAGGTCTAGTATTGAAAATATGTAAGGAACTCCTATAACTCAATAGCAGAAAAATGATGTAAATAGACATTTCTCAACAAAAGACATACAAATGGCCAATGAGTATATGAAAAGATGATCAACATCACTAATTATCAGTGAAATGTAAATCAAAATCAAAATGAGATATCACCTCACACCTGTTAGAATGAATATTACTTAAAAGAAATACAAAAGGTAATAAGCGTTGGTCAAGATGTGAAGAAATTGAGATCCTGTATACTGTTGGTGGGAGTGTAAAATGGTGCAAGTTGCTAGGAAAACAGTATGAATGTCCCTCAATAATTAAAAATGAAACTACTTGATGATCCAGCAATTCCACTTTTTGGGTTTTTTGTTTTGTTTTGTTTTGGTTTTTTTTTAGGAGACGGCGTTCGCTCTTGTCACCCAGGCTGGAGTGCAATGGTATGATCTCTGCTCACTGCAACCTTCGCCTCCCGGGTTCAAGTGAGTCTCCTGCCTCAGCTTCCCAGGTAGCTGGGATTACAGGCCTGTACCACCATGCCTGGCTATTTTTTGTATTTTTAGTAGAGATGGGTTTTTGCCATGTTGACCAGGCTGGTCTCAAACTCCTGAACTCAGGTGACCCACCCACCTCAGCCACCCAAAGTGCTGGGATTACAGGCGTGAGCCACTGCACTTGGCCAGCAATCCCACTTTTAGTACATATTCAAAAGAATTTAAATCAGAATCCTGTAGAGACATTAGAATGCCTGTGTTCATTGCAACACTTATTTACAACAACCAATATGTGGAAACAACCCAAATCAAATGTCCACTCATAGATGAGTGGATTAAAAGAATGTCATATAAATAAACAATAAAATACTATTCAGCCTTAAGGAAGAAGAAAATCCTGTTATATGGAAAAACATGGATAAACCTGAAGGGCATTGGGCTAACTAAAATAAGCCAGCCACAGGACAAGTACTGCATGATTCTACCTACATAACATATCTTAAATAGATTCATAGAGACAGAGTATAGAATGGTGTTTATAGGGGCTGAAGGAGTAAGGGGAAATGGTCAGTCCCTGGTCAACATTTATACAGTTTCAGTTATGCAAAATGAATATGTTCTAGAGATATGCTGTAAAACATTATGCTTCTAGTTTAAAACACTGTATTGTGCACTTGAAATTTTGTTAAGAGAGTCGATTTCACGTTGACTGTTTTTCCCACAATAAAAACATAATAATTTTATACATTTAAAAAAATAGTCCATATTACCTGCCCCTCAATTTTATTCATCCCTAGGCAAACTCTGGAGAGATAAGCAAGCAATCTCTAGACTTTGTAAGTAAAAGTTAGAGAATTTGAAAACAGTTCAGAGAAGATCCACATATCTGAGGAAAGAATTATAAAAATAGAAAAATAAGGCAAGTTTTAAAATTTGCAATTATTCAGCATAGAGCTAAAAAGGGGAAGTAGCATCATATTGGGGTCATTATGAGCAAATGAAAAGTGATCACCAAAACAAAGTGGGAAATTGTTCCTAATTCCAATAAAGATACAAAGAGGGCAAAAGGCTGATATTTAAGTATGAAATCTAAATACTCGTAGCATTCTCTTTGAGAGGTACACATCTCTAGTGCCTTTGAAAATAGATAATTTTTTTTTTGGTCATTTGTATTTCAAGTGTGGTCTTGAGGGAGAATGACTAGATGTTTTCTCAAGCAGAGTTAACTCTGTGTATGGGGTGGAGGTGAGAGCTAGGGGAAGGGCGGAGAGTTTTGATAGATTAGCAAGCTGTAAAATGTCTGTTGAAATAGCTATATTCTGTAGTGCTTGGTCAAACCCTAAACTTGGTTGTACTGCTTTACAAAAGAAAAGACTTCTGCACAAGGCCCTCTTACTTTCTCATCAAAATGAGTTTCTGTGCCTGATTTAAGAAAATGCAGTTTGAGAGATGTGATGATTGCATAATTTTGAGGCTGTCCAGAGTTCACAAGGGAAGTTGATTATAGTAAAACATAGACTCTCTGATTATGCTGCAACTCTTCCCAAGCCAGAAGAACCAGCATTGTCATGAAGGCTCTTTTACTTAACAATTTGCTTTATTTGCTTAATAATTGCTTAAATAAATAATTGTATTTAAAACAATGAAATATTATCACTTTTTTACTCATAAATATAGCATTTGAGTACTCTCCCAGTAATGAGACGTTTCACATAATAAGACACTATTAATAATCTTATTAATGGTTCTAGTTGTCCTCTAAACAGAGTGAACTATATGGTGAGTTATTTACCTTACATTTGTAAATTAAGGTCCTTTGATACACATCTAGCTGCTTCTCTGAGGTTTGTGTGTAAGGTCAGTTTACTTCAACAGGAAACTGTCTTGAGAGAAGAAACCCAAGATATCTATATTTGTTATTTAAGTAATCTCTGACATTCTTGTGTGTTTTAATTGATCTTCTATTTTAGTGGGAATTAATGAAAAGGAAAAATATATCTTAAATTTTAGAAAAACTAATTGGGGCTAAATTAAACAAGTGCATATATGTTTTGTCTACTTATTTCTCTGAACATGGTCAGGTAAATAACAAAACAAAAAAATGAGTAAGGATTGCGGAAAATCAAAAAAGATATTTGAAAATGAATATCTCAATACCTCAACAATTTCCACCCCACTGATATTTTTATTTTTTTTATTTTTATTATATTTTAAGTTCTGGGATACATGTGCAGAACGTGAGGTTTGTTACATAGGTATACACATGCCACGGTTGTTTGCTGCACCTATCAACCCATCATCTACATTAGGTATTTCTCATAATGCTATCCCTCCCCTTGACCCCCACCCCCAACAGGCTCCCATATGTGATGTTTCCTCCTTGTCTCCATGTGTTCTCATTGTTCAACTCCCACTTTTGAGTGAGAACATGCGGTGTTTGGTTTTCTGTTCCTGTGTTAGTTTGCTGAGAATGATGCTATCCCCATCAAGCTACCACTAAATTTCTTCACAGAATTAGAAAAAAACTACTTTAAATTTAGTATGGAACCAAAAAGAGCCTGTATAGCCAAGACAATCCTAAGCAAAAAGAACAAAGCTGGAGGGGTCATGCTACCTGACTTAAAACTGTACTAAAAAGCTACAGTAACCAAAACAGCATGGTACTGGTACCAAAACAGATATACAGACCAATGGAACAGAACAGAGGCCTAAGAAGATAATGCCACATCTACAACAATCTGATCTTTGACAAACCTGACAAAAACAAGCAATGGGGAAAGGACTCCCTATTTAATAAATGATGTTGGGATATTTTTCAAATAAGGGGCTGATCTAGGATTGCAAACAAAAATGTCCGCAGAAAACACTGCTGACACTGTAACAATGGGAAATTTCTATAACAGGTATGTTTTTAAATTTAGTCAAAATTTTAATTAAAAAAGCTATATATGCTGGAGGACTCTCATAACATGAAAAAATGTATATTGCTATATAGATTGATTATTTTTAACTTCACAACTATAGAACTTTTATTTACAACTTTTAAAAAATGCATTTTTAAATTCATCTCTTCATTCTGAACACTGTACCAGTCACTGTTCATAAATCTCAGTTTGCATAATTACAACTATAATAAGAGCTATAGTAAAAAGATTGTCACACATTGAGTATTATAACATAACTTCCTGGGCAAGCAGGACAATAGACACACTAGGAGATACAGAAGTGAAGAACCAGCACTTTTCAGGAAGCATATTAAAAGTCATTTGATTGGGAGCTTAAGGACCAGGACTGAAGTTATGCCTTTGGCGTTCAGTATAGTTCTTATAACATAAATACTAACAATCAACATAAACATTAACAATCTAAAAATCTTCCTTTACAAATTTACAAACCTAGCTCACTTGTTGCAATCATGATAGGAGTCAGTTTACTGATGAATAAAACCTATTGTTGACTCTGTTGGCAATGAAGTATTCATTCTCAAAATTCTCTGATGGTTTTATTAAGGAAAGATTGTAATACTGAGGCAAATTTTTATGACTTATCACATGTTATTTAAAAAAGTAGTTTGGATCAAAATGGTAATTGACCTGGAGTTGAGAGATTCATTCTCACTATGTTGCCCAGGCTGGTCTAGAACTCCTGGGCTCAAGTGATCTTCTGGCCTCAGCCTTCGAGAGAAGCAGGGATTATAGGCTGTGCATTAATTGCTAAAAAATTTTAATGACAATAACGTGACTTGAATACAAAACTAGTATAGAGAAAGCCAAAGGAATCCCAACTCGGTCTTATCACTCTCCATTTCTGTGCCTTCTAATGTTATTAAAAACACTGAAATCTCTTTATTTTTCACTTAGAAATACAAAAATTGAGGTAGTCCCATTGGTAGTGAAAATGACCTCAGCTCGAGTTCCTACAGCCTAACAGAACTTTGGTCAAGCCTAACACAAGCTAGATGTTCATATTATTTTTCTTCACATAAATATTATCTGAGGCATCAGACATGTTCATTCTAGGACATATTGGGTGCTGCATTGAGACATTTGTTTGGAGGCTGAATAATTTTCCTAATCTTAATTTTCCTCTCACAGTACAACAGAGTAAATGCTTCCTAACTTCTTCATATGCTTTAGAAAAAGAATACAAAATCAATAAATGAATCCACGAACAGCTTGGAGATTCTTCCCTTCACCAATCCCAGAAAAATTGCATTTAAACACAGCATTCATTTCTGCAACTTTAGCTCTGAAAAACCTTATTATACTAAGGAAAAAGAATCAGCATTAGCTCCACGAAGAGGAATGTTGTGCGACATTTGCATACTTTTTAACATGATAAGAAAAAATGCCTATGATATATATTTTTGACAGTTTGACAGTTTCACTGTTCAGATTTGACATCAACATTTAAAAGGCAAGTAATTGAAACTGCTATTACCCTGCTAAACAGAGTTCATGAGCTATCGTTATGGATTTTATAGATGTTATAGAGATGACATTTTCATAAGCTTCACTATCAGTCTGTTTAAAATGCTAAGAAGGCCGGGCGCAAGCTCACGCCTGTAATCCAGCACTTTGGGAGGCCAAGATGGGCGGATTGCTTGAGGTAAGGAGTTGGAGACCAGCCTGGCCAACATGGTGAAACCCTGTCTCTACTAAAAACACAAAAATTAGCCAGGCGTGGTGGTGGCACCTGTAATCCCAGTTACCAGAGAGGCTCAGGGAGGAGAATTACTTCAACTCGGGAAGTGGAAGTTGCAGTGAGCCGATATCCTGCCATTGCACTCCAGCCTGGGTAACAGTGAGACTCCCGTCAAAAAAAAAAAAAAAAAAAAAAAAAAAAATAGGAAAAATGAAAAATGCATTTGTCATTTCTCATTGTTAATGTGTTACAATACTTCCTTAAAGTGCTTGTAGTATACATATTAGCTTTCTACTTGTGCCGTTATACCTGTTCTATATATAACAATATCACTAACATTTAAGATAAGAATACATAGGTGCTGGCCGGGGGTGGTGGCTCAGGCCTGTAATCCCCAGACTTTGGGAGGCTGAGGCCGTAGGATCACCTGAGGTCAGGAGTGGAAACCAGCCTGGCCAACATGGTGAAACTCCGTCACTACTAAAAATACAAAAATTAGTCAGGCATGCTGGCAGGCGCCTGTAATCCCAACTACTTGGGAGGCTGAGGCAAGAGAGTCACTTGAACCCAGGAGGCAGAGATTGCAGTGAGCCAAGATCATGCCATTACACTCCAGCCTGAGCGACAAGAACAAAATTCCTTCTCAAAATAAATACACAAATATATTAATTAATTAAAAAAGAATACATAAGTGCTTCATTTACACTGTGATGTTTCCTTAGCAACTTTCTTGTAAAATATATGAAAAATATTTCTGTATAATTTAAAAATAGGAATTTACATGTATAAATTTACTATATGTACATATATTAAATACATAAATAATCTTCTTCCTACATTTTACTTAGTCACTATTGTCAGAATGTTAAAATTGCATATTATTTTTAAAATTCACTTGGCTGTCTTTTGCCATATTATTTGATTAAAGATGGAATATTCTTAGGAAAATGGACCTCTAGGTACTTAAATAGGGCTAGCCAGGAGTAATTTTGGAGTATGTGGCTTCTGTATAACCCAAAGTGTGTGTTCTTCGTTTCAGTAACAAATGTAAAATTTATTCTCGGAAAATGCTGCTTAAGTGCCTTGAATCAATTCCAATTTTTATTTTTTAGTCAATAATATTATTAAATATTTTTTTCTCTAGGCTTGATACTAAATATCATCAGATTGTATCCCCCTAGACTAGACATCTAAAAATATAATGAAAAGGTGGAAATGCTTGTCGAACAAAGGTTACATATAAATTATTCAGGCATTTTTTGAAATTCCATATGGGTTCTATGCCACCTATTATAATAAGAGAAACTTTCTGTCCTCTATTCCCTCCTTTAACAAGTTCTCAAATTTAGTCTCCGGATTAAATCAAATTTTGGAAAACAGTTGTTGCTTTGTTTCTGGCATAATTACTGCTACAACTTTTTGATTGCTTTCATTACAGCAAATGTCATTTTTGAAACAAACGGTACAATAAAATGGCTGGATTTAGCGATGTTTGTGTCTATCTGCAGTAATTCACTATACACGTAGTATTTGAGGGCATTTTTAGAGAAAAAAGTATTATTTTCAAGATTGTATGAGAAGTATACACATTTTTTCTACACATTTATTTTAGAAAAATAATTTTCACAGATAAATTTGGTATGAGATGAAAACTATATTTTATAACTTAAACTATCTATCTTTAGCTGACTAGTGCATTGTTTCAAGAAAAGTGAACATGTATTTCTTTTATTTTTCTAACTTTTATTGTAGGTTCAGGGTTACATGTGACATTTTGTTATACAGGTAAATTGCATTTTGTGGGGTTTGGTGTACAGATTATTTATCACTCAGGTAATAAGTATAGTACCTGATAGGCAGTTTTCTTATCCTCGCCCTCCTCCCATACCCTACCCTCAAGTAGGCCCCAGTGTCTGTTGTCCCCTTCTTGTTATCCATATGTATTCAGTATTTAGGTCCCCACTTATAAGACAGATCATGCATGATTTGATTTTCTCTTCCTTCATTAGTTTGCTTAGGAGTAATGGCCTCAAGCTCCATCCATGTTTCTGCAAAGAACATGATCTCATTCTTTTTACAGCTCCGTAATATTCCATGGTGTGTATGTATCCCATTTCTTATCCAATCTACTGTTGATGGGCATTTAGGTTGATCCATGTCTTTGCTATTGTAAATAGTCCTGCAACAAACATATGCATGCATATGTCATAATGGTAGAACAATTTATATTCATTTGGGAATATACCCAATAATGGGATTGCTGGGTCAGTTTGGTTTCAAGTTCTTTGAGGAATCACCAAACTTTGCTTTCCACAAAGGCTGAACTAATTACACTCCCACCAGAAGTGCATAAGTGTTTTCTTCTCTGCAACTTTGTCAGCATCTATTATTTTTGACTCTTTAGTAATAGCCATTGTCACTGGTATGAGATTATATATCATTGTAGTTTTGATTTGCATTTCTCTCATGATGAGTGATATTGAGCATTTTTTAATACGTGTGTAGTTCACATATGAAAGGTATCTGTTCATGTCCTTGCCCACTTTTAGATGGGGTTCTTTGTTTTTTGCTTGTAATTTGTTTAAGTTCCTTGTAGATTCTGGACATTGGACCATTGTTGGATGCACAGTTTGCAAATATTTTGTCAGGTTCTGTCTGTTTAATCTGCTGATACTTTCTTTTGGTGTGCTGCAGCTCTTTTAGTTTTATTAGGTTCTATCTGTCCATTTGTGTTTTGATGCAATTGCTTTTGGCATCTTTGTCATAAAGTCTTTGCCAGGTCCTGTGTCAAATACAATATTTCCTAGGTTATCTTTCACGGTTTTAGAGTTTTTGTTCATTTTTATTTTCAGGTTTTACATTTGGACCACTGTTTCTAGGTCAAATTTAAAAGGAATTTTATGTCTTTCATTTAAAGTATATGGGTTTTTTTCTGAAATGTGTTTTCATCACTTAACTTCAACTCTTCCTTACTTTTCCAAGGGGAAATTTTTTTGGATATTGGCCAACCTGTATATTGAGACTACTTTCTTAGAAATATTACTGATAAATAACATCAGTTGCCATCCCCTGTTAATATTTTAAGATAATATAACTACAGTTTAGAATAAATTAGATTATAGTAAGTTGTTAGTCTAAGCAAAATTCCTTCAATCAAGTCAAAATGGGATTCTCTCACCAAAGTTAACATTTTATCACTTTTCCTCATCAAACACAGAGCTTTACTGCTTTACTTAGCAAAGAGTTTCCTTTCTGCAGGTTAGTGATTTTGTTATGAGGAGTTGCATGACTAATCATTTATTTTCTGTGTGTGTGTGTGTGTGTGTGTGTGTGTAATAATTTTAAAAGATTTGGGGTTTACCCCCTTTATTTAAGTTTGGCTTCGTTTAATTACCCACATGAAAATATATAAAGCACCAAATAGTATCACCCTTGGGACAGGAGGGGGGGGAGGTAAACGGTGAGAGAGGCAGAGACAGAGGAAAGTGCAAAAAACCTCACAAGAATTGTTTCTGCTAACAAGACCTCTACTGTACTTTGAAAAGGGGCAGAAGATAAACCTGGAACACAGTTGTTGCCTTTGACACAATTTACAGTATAGTAAGAACTATTTAGAGGATAAAATGTCAATGAAAGATAATAGTTATGCAATTGCCTTTGATTGTAGAATAAACATTGTGAAGGCTTTTAATGACTAAGAAATTATGAACACATTTTATCTATATACTTTGAGTTTGTATTAAGAAAATAATAAAAGAATACCATATTGTAACAGAATTCTGGGCTATTAGTAATAAAATTGTAATACTTTGTACTTTAAAACATAAAATTATTTTGTTTTTGTAATTTATTTATTTATTATTTCTTCTGAGAGCAAGATCTCACTCTGTCACCCTGGCTGGAGTGCAGTGGTAGCACAATCATGGCTCACTGTGACCTCGTCTTCCCTAGGCTCAAGTGATCTTCCCACCTCAGCTGCCAGATAGCTGTATAGGCATGCACCATCATGCCCAGCTAATTTTTAAATTTTTTGTAGAGATGGTTCTGTCTATGATACTGAGGTCTGACGACCTCAAGCTCTTGGGCTGAAGTGATTATCCACTTTGGCCTCCCAAAGTGCTGGAATTACAGGTGTAAGCCACTATACCTGGCCTATTTTTGTATTTTAGAAAATCATTCAATAATTCTTATACTTAACTTCAACCAAATATTGATTTTAGTATTTGGTCATTTGACATTCAACCATGTGTATAAGGTACATCTCCTATTATGGACGTGAAACATTTTTTTAATTGTACATATTTATGAGTTGCATGTGAAATTTTGTTACATGTATATAATGCATACAGATAAAGACAGAATATTTAACCTGAGTACGATATACTATTGTTAAGTATAGTAACCATACTCTGCTATCAGGCATTGAATTTATTCCTGCTATTTTACTGCGTGCCTATATCTTATTACACATTTCTGTTGTTCCTCCCTTCCATCAGCCTTCTTAGTCTATGTTACCTATGTCTCTGCTCTCTACAACATGTAATCAAATATTTTATCTACCAGATATGAGTGAGAATATGCAAGGTCTTCATGCTGTGCCAGGCTTATTTCACTTAAGATAATAACTTCAAGTTTCATTGGATGTTGCTGTAAATGACACAATTTTATCCTCGTTATGGTTGAATGTTATTTCATTGTGTATATATACCACATTCGCTTTATCAGTTCATCTGTTGGTAGGCACTTAAGTCGATTCTGTATATTTGCTCCCATGAAGGGTGCTGCAATAAACATGCTAGTTCAGGTATCCCTTTGATATACTGATTTCTTTTCTGGGTAGATATCCAGCAGAGATTGTTAGATCAAATGGTTGTTCTAGTTTTAGTGTTTTGGAAAATTTCTATACTGTTTTCTATAGTGCTGTACTAGTTTACATTGCAACCAACAGTGTATAAGAATTTCATTTCTCTGCATCCTCACCAACATCTGTTGTGTGTGTGTGTGTGTCTATTTAAGGATAACCATTATTACTTGGGTAAGAGGGCATCTCATTATGCTTTACATTTTCATTTCTCTGATGATTAGGGATGTTGAACCTTTTTCATACGTTTGTTGTGTGTTCGTGTTCTTTGCCCAGTTTTTAACAGGATTACTGGGTTAGTTTCCTATCATTTGGGCTTCTTGTATATTCTGGATATTAGTCCCTTATCAGGTAATTAGTTTGCAAATACTTTGTCCTGTTCAACAAGCTGGTTGTCCCTTCACTGTTAATTATATCATTTACTTTCTACTTTAATTATATCCCACTGTTACTATTTTTGCTTTTGTTACATATGCTTTGGAGACTTTGTCACAAACTCTTTGTTTAGGAAAGTTTTTCCTTTTTTTTTTTTTTGTAGCATTTCAGTAGTTTTCAGGTATTATATTTAAGTCTGTAATCCATTCGGAGTATGTTTTTTTATGGTGAGGGATAGAGTCGCAGTTTCATTCTTCCACATGTGGCTATCTGATTTTCCCAGCATCAATTATTAAAGAGGGTATTATTTCCCTAATGTAAGTTCTTGTTGGCTTTGTAAAAATATGAGTTGGATTTATTTCTGGGTTTTCTATTTTATTCCATTGGTCTATGTGTCTATTTTCCTACCAATACCATGTTGTTTTGGTTACTATAGCCTTGTAGTATAGTCTGAAGTCAGATAGTGTGATGCTTTCAGCTTTCTTCTTTCTGCTCAAGATTGCTTTGGCTATTCAGGCTCTTATTTGTTCCATACACATTTTAGGATTTTTTTTTTAATTATGTGAAGAATGGCATTGGTATTTTTCATAGTGATTAAATTAAATCTGAAGATTTCATTGGGCAGTATGGTCATTATAAAGGTGTTAATTCTTCTGATCCATGAAAATAAAATAATCTTTATTTGTTTGTGTCTTCTTCAATTTATTTCTTGAGTATTTCGTAGTTTTTCTTGTAGAGATTTTTCACTTCCTTGGTTAAATTTGGTCCTAGGTATTTTATTTTTTTGTTGCTATTATAAATGGGATTGTCTTCTCGATCTATTTTTAGCTAGATCATCATTGGTTTATAGATATGCTAGTGATTTTTGTACATTGATTTCACATCCTATAATTTACTGAATTCATTTATGAAATCCATGAGGTTTTGGTAAAGTCCTTAGATTTTGTAGGTACAAGATTATTGAGGGTGGGGTATGGTGACTCATGACTGTAATCCTAGCACTTTGAAATTGGAGGCAGGAGTTTGAGACTAGCCTGGCCAACATGGTGAAACCCCATCTCTACTAAAAATACAAAAATTAGCCAGGCATGGTGGCAGACACCTGTAATCCAAGCTACTTGAGAGACTGAGGCAGGAGAAATGCCTTGAACCCAGGCATTCACTTGCAACCAGGCAGGTTGCAGTGAACTGAGATAGTGCCACTGCACTCCAGCCTGGGTGACACAGTGAGACTCTGTCTCAATAATAATAATAGCATCAGCAAAGATAAAAATATTTGAATTTCTCATTTTTTATTTTGATGCTTTTTTATTTCTTTAGCTTGCTTGATAGCTCTGACTAGGACTTTCAGGACTGTGTTGAATAAGAATGGTAATATTGGGCATCCATATCTTGTTCCAGTTCTTAGAGAAAACGCTTTCAACTTTTCCCCCATTCAGAATAATGTTAACTGTGTGCTTTTCAAATATGGCCTTTATTATTGTCAAATCTGATACCTCTGTGCCTAGTTTGCTGAGGGTTTTTATCATGAAGTGATGTTGAATTATATCAAATCCTTTTTTCTACACTATTGAGAATGTAATATGTCTTTTCTCCTTTTTCTGTTGATGTGATGTATCACATTTATTGATTTGTGTATGTTGAAACATCTTTGGTTCCCTGAAATAAACACCCCTTGATTGTAGTGTATTGTCTTTTCATTGTCCTATTGGATTTGGTTCAGTAGTATTTTGTGAGTATTTTTGTGTTCATATTCAAGAAATACAAAGACCTGTAGTTTTCCTTTTTTGTGACTTCCTTGTCTGGTTTTGGTATCAGGGTGATTCTGGACACATAGAATGAGTTAGGAAGCATTTTCTTTACCTCAGTATTTTCAGGAAGCTGTAACAAGATTGTCATTGGGGTCACCTGGAATTTTGTAGTGATACAAATTGAGTCCTTTATTTTCCTCTTTTATGTTATTGCTTTTATTCTTTTGTGTGTTCTCAGTGATGGTAAATGTCATCCTTTCACATCTAGGTTTGGGAGCTCCTTGAGCATTTCTTGTAGGGCTGGTCTAATGTAATAAATTCTGTTGTCAATTGCTTGCATGGGAGAGAATAATTCTTCATTTATGATGGATAGTTCGACGACACTATTCTTGGGTGGCAGGTTGTTTTTTATTACAGCAATTTGAATATATCATCACATTCTCTTCTGGCCTATAAATTTTCTGCTGAAAGGCAGTGCAAGATGGGAGAATAGAAGCTTTCATCAATCATTTTCATCACAGAAACACTAAATTTAACAACTATCTACACCAAAAACACCTACATAAGAACCAAAAATTCATTGAGTAATTGCAGTACCTGGCTTTAACTTCTTATTACTGAAAGAGGCACTGAACAGGGTAGGAAAGATAGTTTGGAATTGCCAACACCACCCCCTCATATGATGACAGGGGATGCATGGTATTAAGAAAGAATCTCTGCGCTTTACTGAGGGAGAGTGCAGCAATTGTGGGAATTATCATTGGAACTCAGTGCTGCTGACACTGGGCAGAACTGAGCTAATGAATACAGACAGAACATTGAGATGAACCCTATCCAGAGTGGAATTCCTCATCCCAGTGGTCATAATTTGAGTTTCATCAAGCCTTGTCACTGAGGGAAAAAGTGCTCTGGAGTATTAAATAAACATGGAAAGGAGTCTCTGCCACAAGGACTGCAACTCCTAGGCAAGACTTAGCGCTGTGCTTGGTTCGAAAGCCAGTGTACTTGGGGAACATGCAACATATCTTTTCTATTTCATAAGATAGTATCTGATTATTTAAAATCACATTATCTGACTTCAAATTATACTACAGAGCTATAGTAGCCAAAACAGCATTATACTGGCATAAAAACAGATACATAGAAAAATAGAACAGTTAGAGAATCGCAGAAATAAATTTATACATTTACAGTGAACTCATTTTTGACAAAGGTGCCAAGAAGACACATTTGGGAAAGGATAGTCTCTTCGATAAATGATGCTTTGAAAACTGATATCCATATGGAGAGTATAAACTAGACCCCTATCTCTTGACATATACATGAATCATATTAAAATTTATAAGAGGCTTAAATCAAAGACCTCAAGCTACAAAAACTATTACAAGAAAACCTTAGGGAAACTGTAGAACACCGAACTGTAAAAAGATGTGTTGAGTAATACCTCATAAGCACAGGCAATTGAAGCGAAAATGCACAAATGAGATCACATCATGTTGGAAACCTTCTGTACCGCAAAGGAAATAATCAACAAAGTGCAGGAAAAAACCCATGGAACTGGAGAAAATACTTGCAAACTACCCCATCTGATAAAGAATAAAAACCAGAATATATAAGAAATTCAAACAACTCTATAGGATAAAAATAATAATAATCTGATTTAAAAATGGGCAAAAGTTTTAAGTAGTCATTTCTCAAAAGAAGACATACACATGTCAAACAGGCATATGAAATAGAACTCAACATCACTGACTATTTACAAAATGCAAATCCAAGCTACAATGAGATATCACCTCACCACACTTAAAATGTCTTATAGCCAAAAGATAGACTATAACAAATAATGGTGACAATGTGGAGAAAAGAGAACCTTTTTACACTTTTGGTGACAATGTAAGTTAATACAACCACTACAGAAAACAGTTTCAAAGTTCCCAAAAAAAACTAAAAATAGAGCTACCACATAATCTAGTAATCCCCGCCTCTAGGTATATATCCCAAAGAAAAGAAATCAATGTATCCAAGGGATATCCACACTTCCGGTGTTCATTGCCGCACTATCACAATTGCAGAGATTTTAAAACATCCTAATTGTCCAACAACAGATGAATGGATAAAGAAATGTGGCACATAGACACAATGGAATTCTAATCAGCTATAAAAATGAATGAGACTCTGTCATTTGTAATAACATAGATGGAACTAGAGGTCATTATGTTAAGTGAAATATTCCAGGCACAGAAAGACAAATGTCACATGATTTCACTCATTCCTGAAAGCTAAAAATGAAAGAATTGAATTCATGGAGATAGAGAGCAAAATTATGCTTACCAGAGGCTGGCAAAGGTAGTAGGGTGGTGAAGAAATCAGGATTTTATCTGATACAAAAAATAGAAATAATGATTAAGACCTAGTATTTGATAGCACAACAGGGTGCTCTATTTTCAAAATAATTTATTGTACATTTAAAAATAATGAAAACAGTATAATTGGATTGTTTGCATTACAAAGGATAATTGCTTAAGGTGATGGATACCCCATTTACTCTGATGTGATTATTATACATTATATGCCTGTCTCAATATATCTCATATATCACATAAACGTATACTTACTGTAGGTCCCACAAAAAAAAATAAAAATAAAACATTTAAAAATAGATAGGGGGACTAACCAAGATGGCCAAATAGAACAGCTCTGCTCTGTGGCTCCCACCAAAAAAAGATGAAAACAGTGAGTGGATTCTGCATCTTCAACTGAGGTACCAAAGTTATCTCATTGGGACTGATTAGGCCAGTTGGCATGACCCATGGAGAGCAAGGACAAGCAAGGTGGAGTGATGTCCCACCTGGGATCTGCACCGAGCAAAGAGAGCTCCCTCCTCAAGCAAACGAAGGCAATAAGGGGTTGCGTTACTCCTCCCTGAAAAGCATGCTTTTCCCATGAATCCTTGAAACCCATGGATCAGAAGGTCTCCTTGTGAGTCCAAGCCACTAGGGCCTTGGGTCCCAAGCACAGAGCAGTGCAGAGTCACTGTGGCTGCTAAGGTGGGAGGCTGCTAAGCAGACACTGAGACACAGGAGTTTCTGCACACCCCAGCTCTGGGAATTCCAGTGAGACAAGAGATCTGTCCACTCCCATGGGAAGGGGGCTGAAGCCAAGGGGTCAAGTGCCCTCTTCCAGTGGGCCCCGCTCCCACAGAACCCCTCAAGCTAAAATCCAGTGTCTTAGAATCCACGCTGGCCAGTGCAGCAGGCTGAAGACTGCTTATGACGACTGAGTTTGGAGCAGGGTAAGGGAGAGACCACCATTATTGTGCCTCCAGCTGGCCATTTTCCCCCTGCTGCCGGTGTTACTTCTTAACTGGGACCCTGATCCACTCCTCACTGGGTGTGGCCTCCTTGTGGGAATTTACAGCATCCCCAGTCAGGGGTTTCTGGACAGAACTCTGATATTGCTGAGAAGAGCCACTAGGAGGAGGGGCAGCTGTGATATTGCATATCAATAGTCTTAGTCTTTTCTTCTGGCTGACTCTGGAGAGACAGGAAACCCTGGATGAGGGGGACTCTCCCCAGCACATCATACCCACTCTGCCAAAAGGCAACCAGACTGCTTATTTAAGTGGGTTTCTGATCCCCCTCCACTTGTCTGGGTGAGCTTCCCAACAGGAGTCCCCAGACACCTCACACAGGGAGTGTTTCAGATAGCATCACATACAGTGCCCCTCTGCATCAGAGCTCCCAGAGAAAGGAGCAAGCTCCCCTCATTGCTGTTCTGCAGACTCCGCTGGTGATACCTCCAGGGGGTGGGAGGTACCCAGGCAAATAGGGTCTGGAGTGGAGCCCCAACAAACCACAGCAGTACTATGGAAGAGGTGCCTGACTGCTAAAAGCAAAACAAACAGAAAGCAACAACAACAACTAAATGAAAGGGTACCCCACAAAAACCTCACCCCAAGAGTCAGCAGCCTCAAAAATCAAAGGTAGATAAGCCCATGTAAATGAGAAAGAATCAATGCAAAAATGCTGAAAACTCAAAAAGCCGGAGTGCTGCTTCTCCTCCAAATGATCACAACATGACTCCAGCAAGAGCACAGAACTGGACTGAGGCTGAAATTGGTAACTGACAGAAGTAGGCTTCAGAACATAGGTAGTAATGAACTTCATTGAGCTAAAGGAGTATGTTTTAACTCATTGCGAAGGAGTTAACGAACCATGATAAAATATTATAGGAGCTGTTAACCAGAGTAATGAGTTAGAGAGGAACATAAATAACCTGATGGATCTGAAAAACACAACATGAGAAGTTCATGATGGAAACACAAGTATCAATAGCTGAATAGACCAAGTAGAATAAAGGATATCAGAGTTTGAAGACTATCTGGCTGAAATAAGGCAGGCAGACAAGATTAGAAGAAAAGAATAAAAAGGAACAAACAAAACCTCTGAGACATCACAACTAAAGGAACTAGAGAAATGAAAGCAAACAAATCCCAAAGCTAGCAGAAGACAAGAAATACCAAGCTCAGAGTGGAACTGAAGGAGAAAGAAACACAGAAAGCTTTTCAAAAAATCAATGAATCCAGGAGCTCTTTTTTGGAAAAAAATTAATAAAATAGGTAGACCACTAGCTAGACTAATAAAGAAAAAAAGAATGAAGAATCAAAAAGACACAGTAAAAACTGATAAAGGGGGATATCATCACTGACCCTACAGATATACAAACAACCATCAGAGAATATTAAAAATACCTTTATGCAAATAAACTAGAAAATCTAGAAGGAATTGATAATTCCTGGACACATACACCCTCCAAAGATGGAACTCAGGAAGAAGTTGAATCCTTGAAGAGACCAATAACAAATTCTGAAATTGAGGCAGTAATAAATAGCCTACCAAGAAAAAAAACTCAGGACCAGATGGATTTAAGGCTGAATTCTCAAAGAGGAGCTGATACCCCTTTTCTGAAACTATTCCAAACAACTGAAAAGGAGGGACCCCTCTCTAACTCATTCTATGAGGCCAGCATCATACTGATACCAAAACCTGGCAGAGATTCAACAACAAGAACAGAAAAACTTCAAGCCAATATATCCCTGTTGAATATTGATGCAAAAATTCTCAATAAAACACTGGCAAACCAAATACAGCAGCACATCCAAAGGCTTATCCACCCCGATCAAGTTGGCTTCATCCCCGGGATGAAAGGCTGGTTCAACATAAGCAAATCAATAAATGTAATTCATCACATAACAAATCTAAAGACAAAACCCACATGATTATCTTAATAGATGCAGGTTTCTTGATAAAATTCAACTTCCCTTCATGTTAAAAATTCTCAATAAACTACATATTGAAGAAACATACATGAAAATAATACCAGCCATTTATGACAAATCCACAACCTAAACCACACTGAATTGGCAAAAGCTGGAAGCACTCTCCTTGAAAACTGGCACAAGACAAGGATGCCGTCCTGCAAAACTCCTATTCAACATAGTATTGAAAGTTCTCACCAGGGCAATGAGGCAACAGAAAAAAATACAGGGTATTCAAATAAGAAAAGAGGAAGTCAAATTGCCTTTGTTTGCAGATGACATGATCCTATATCTAGAAAACCCCATCATCTCAGCTCAAAAGGTTCTTAAGCTGAGAAGCAACTTCAGCAGAGTCTCAGGAAACAAAATCAATGTACAAAAGTCACAAGCATTCCTATATACCAACAACAGCCAAGCAGAGAGCCAAATTATGAATGAACTCTCATTCCCAATTGCTACATAAAGAATACCTAGGAATACAGCTAACAAGGGAAGTGAGGGACCTCTTCAAGGAGAACTACAAACCACGGTTCAAGGAAATCAGAGAGGATACAAACAAATGGAAGAAAATTCCATGCTAATGGATAGGAAGAATCAATATCATGAAAATGGCTGTAATGCCCAAAGTAATTTATAGACTCAATGTTATTCCCACTAAATTACCATTGACATTCTTCACAGAATTAGAAAAAACAATTTTAAAATTCATATAAAACCATAAATGAGCTTGTAGAGCAAAGGTAATCCTAAGCAAAAAGAACAAAGCTGGAGATATCACAGTACCAGACCTTAAGCTATACTAAAAGGCTACAGTAAGCAAAACATCATGATACTGGTACAAAAACAGATACATAGACCAATGCAACAGAATAGAGCACTCAGAAATAAGACTTCACACCTACAACAATCTGTTCTTCAGCAAACTGGACAAAGCAATGGAGAAAAGATTTTCTATTTAATAAATGTTGCTGGGAGAACAGGCTAGCCATATGCAGAAAATTGAAACTGGACCACTTCCTTACACCGTATACAAAAATTAACTCAAAGTGAATTAAAGACTTAAATATAAAACCCAAAACTATGAAAAACCTTGGAAAAAAATCTAGGCAATACCCTTTATAACGTAGGCACAGGCAAAGATTTCATGACGAAGTCACCAAAGCCACTGCAACAAAAGCAAAACTTTACAACTGGGATCTAATTAAATAAAGAGCTGCTGCACAGCAAGAGAAACAAAGGTCAGTGTGAACAAACAACCTACAGAGTTGCATAAAAATTTTGCAATGCATCCATCTGACAAAGGTCTAATATCCAGAGTCTATAAAGAATTTAAACAAATTTACAAAAAAAATAAACACCACCACTAAAAAGTGGGCGAAGGACATGAAAAGACAGTTCTCAAAAGAAAACCTTCATGTGGCCAACAAACATACAAAAAAAGCTCAACATCATTGATACTTAGAGAAATGCAAATCAAAACCACAATGAGATACCACCTCAGACCAGTAGAATGGCAATTATTGAAAAAGTCAAGAAACAACAGACGCTGGCAAAGTTGCAGAGAAATAGGAACACTCTTGCACTGTTGGTTGAAATTTCAATTAGTTCAACCATTGTGGAAGACAGTGTGGCGATTTCTCAAGGATCTAGAAATAGAAATTCCATTTGACCCAGCAATCCCATTACTGGGTATATACCCAAAAAACTATAAAGACACATGCACACGTATGTTCATTGTGGTACTGTGTACAATAACAAAGTCCTGGAAACAACCCAAATGCCCATCAATGGTAGATTGGACAAGAAAATGTGGCACATATACACCATGGGATACTACGCAGCCATAAAGAACGATGAGTTCATGTCCTTTGTAGTGACTTAGATGAATCTGGAAACCGTCATTCTCAGCAAACTGACACAAGAACAGAAAACCAAACACTGCATGTTCTCACTCATAGGCGGGTGTTGAACTATGAGAACACGTAGACTCAGGGAGAGGAGCATCACACACTGGTGGCAGTTGGTGGGGGGATAGGGGAGGGACAGAGGGGGGGTGGGGGAGGGTGGAGAGGGGATAGCATGGGGAGAAATGCTAGATATAGTTGAAGGGGGAATGGGAGGCAGCAAACCACCTGGTTACGTATGCACCTATGCAACAACCCTGCATGACCTGCACATGTACTCCAGAACCTAAAGTACAATTTTAAAAAAATGCTTTATCGAAAAAAAAAAAGAAAAGAAAATACTTCTTCACTTACACAACTGCCTAATGACCTTTCTACCTAGAAAATTAACACTATGCATATTTTTTCTCCTTTCATTACAGGCAAAAAACCCAAAACAATAGAAGTAAGAAGCTAAAACCTAGTCTTCATCATTTTCTTTAGATAGTAAGAGTACACAGAGCAACAAGCATATTCAATGGGAGAACTGAGTAGTCTCATTTGTGTCTAAAATATATGGGTGTTCAGTTAAACAGAGACATAAACAGGACTTATGTGTAGCTCTGTCATCTTCTTCAATGTTAGTAATTAAACTTATTTAGCATTATCCTGATGATTAAACATTTGCCTCTGAGCTAATATAACTACCAGGGCAAGTACTGTAATAAAATAACTAAGAGGATGACTATAGCAATAGCTTTATAGGGCAGTTGGGGAAGAGAGCACATTAAAATAGAGCAAAATCTCTGTACATCAGTAGGAAATACAGATATGGAAAATAAAACAACACTTCCCTAGTGACACATAATTTTAATTTTGGTTGCCTGTGGAAAGAGCTCTCAACATATTAAGCAACTGTATGCAACTTAGTTGAATTTTGTACAGTATGTCTCCTTTAATCTTTGTGGGATAATTAACTGATTGCTTCTAATGCAGCATTCATAGAAACATCTGGATTTTAAATTAAAATGTTGCAAAAGTTCATACAAGCTTATAATATGGTAACAGCATATTTTTAAAATCCAGTATTAGAGAAAGTAAAATTAATTGTGTTTATGTTGATTTAGAAGGCATAAAATAATTTCATTTTGTTAAACTTTCATTAGAGTCAGAGTATCTTTTATTTTTGATATGTAATGGATTGTTCACACAGTTTTAATCTTATATATTGTATGAAACACTTAAGCACTTACAAAAAAAATTAAAAATTTCAATACAACATATAAATAAGACAAATTTATCTATGGTATTAATATTTATAGTCCCTAAATAACCACAAAATTGTGTATGTGTGTGTGTGTGGGTACATGTGAGTGTGTGTGTGTGTGTGTTTACAGTGTCTCATGTGGCTATTAAATTCCTTTCTTATTCTTCTCAGAGGCAACTAATGTAAAACATTTCCCATTATTTTAAATGTAGTGAGTACTGTTGGTTATGTTTAAATAAAAATGTCATCTCTAAACAATTTAAAAATGAAAGCTGAGAAATAACCACTGTGTGACAAAAAAGATGAAAATCCAATTATCTCTAATATACAATGAATTCCCTCTGTATAAGTAGGGAGTCAGGAAGTTCATTGAGTGTTTCACAAGTAGTTTTAAACCACACGTTCCCTCGAAGAGAAGAAAAGCATGCAACAGCAAGAAGGCAATTTAAGCAAAGAGAATCTCAAACTTAACACCCAAAAACCAGCGTAAATATTTCAACTCCCATATTTCTTCTTAAAAACACAGAGTCCAAATCTTTTTTTTTTCATAATACTATTCATGGTATGACTAAGTATTTATTCTTTCAAATTATATGTATTTTATTTTTTACTCCATCTAACAGTTATTGCATACTGTGACTGCTCTTACAAGTCCCTGAGAAGATACTAACAGCTGAACTGCAATTTAGCAGTGGCAACAGTGTTTTTCAAATGAAAAGATGATGAAAACGAAGAATCATGTTTATTAATTAAACTGTATACAAGCTATTACAAACATATTGTTTTCAAATGTGACTTAGAGACAAGATTTGAAACTATCTAAATCCTAAAAGAAAACTTAGGAAAAACTCCTCTCTACAGTGGCCTAAGCAAATAATTTATGATTAAGTCTTCAAAAAGGCATCCAATGAAAACAAAAATAGACAAATGGGACTTAAACTAAAAAGTTTCCACACTGCTAAGGACATCATCAACAGAGTGAAGAGATAAGTAATTTGTTGAATGGTAGAAAATGTTTTTTAAATATTCATCCAACAAGAGACTAAAATCCAAATTTTACAGGAAACACAACACACACACACACACACACACACACACACACACACAATTCAATTTAAGAGGTAAGCAAAGTACATGAATAGATATTTCTCAAAAGAAGACACACAAATGGCCAACAGGTATATTAAAAAATGGTCAACATCACTAATGATTGAGAAAATGCAAATTAAATTCACAATGAGACATCATCTTATCCCAGTTAGAATGGCTATTATCAAAAAGACAAAAATAACAGATGCTAGCAAGAATGTGGGGGATATACAAGGATATACTGTAAGTAAATTAGTATAGCCATTGTGGGAAACAGTATAATAATTTCTCAAAAAACTAAAAATAGAACTACCATACATTCCAGTAATCCACTACTAGGAAAGAAAATCAGTTTATTAAAGGGACACTTCCAATCATACGTTTATTACAGCACTATTCACAACAGCGAAGATATGAAATTAACCTAAGTGTCCATCAGAGAAGTGAACAGTAAAGAACATGTCATATATATACAGAATGGAATACTGTTCAGCCATAAAAAGCAAAAAAAGAAATTCTGTCACTTGCAGAAACATGGATGGAACTGGAGGTCATTATGTTAAGGGAAATAAGCCAGACACAAAAAGACAAATATTGCATGGTTCTCACTCACATGTGGCAGCTAAAAGAGCAGATTTCATGAAGGTAGAATCACAGTTATCAAAGACTGGGAAGGGTGGGAGATGTTGGAGAGAAGTTGCTTAATAGTTACAAATATATAGTAGATACGAGAAATAAGTTCTTGTGCTTCTGTAACATAGTAGGGGAGCTATAGTTATTGACAATATACTGTATATTTCAAAATAGCTAGAAAAAAGATTTAAACTTTTTCCAACACAAAGAAATAATAAATGTTCAATTTAATGGATATCCTAAATACCCTGATTTGATCACTACACTTTGTATACATGTATCAAAATATCACATGTACCCTGTAAATATGTACAATTATTATGTATCAGTTGAAATGTTTTTAACAGATCCTTCACGCCAAAAAAAATTTTGATATGATAACTTTGCACATTTTTAATATAGAATCCTAAAGTTCATTATACAAGAGAACAAACATGTGAGTTATTTACACTCATGTTTTGTCTGGTAGACATTTTTAATCATTGTGGGTATAATAGACTGTTACTTTTCTCAAATTTATGTATTCTGTCTTAGAAACCAATCTTTTTGATATACAAAAATAAATCCCTTGAGTTGGCAGAAAAAGTGAAGGATGTTACAAGCCTTCTTAAAGCAGCTTGCAAACTCTGGATTAGTAATCATTATACCATCATAGCCCAGTCTTAGGCTTTAAGGACAAGGATTATGGCTACTCAGGCAGTGATGGACTTCCCAGACTAGTTCTTAAACATAAATAGCAACAAATTCTGTAGGTTCCTTCTCTAACTCCAAAGGGAAAAAACAGGATTTTGCCATTAAGTTCAAATCTACAAAATACTACCAACTATATATAATTAAAGGGAAAACAAACTCAATATTGCAAAGAATTTATATATTTTAAAATGTATTAGTCACCCTGCCTATGGATCCTATAGCAATTTTTGTAATTAAAGCTGGATAGTTACATTTAATTTGTTTTAAAGGAGAGTTTCCATTAAAAGCATATCCAGTCAACGTGTTAATCATCAACCAATTTCCAGTCATTTGGTTTTGAAGGCTCCAATTTCAAAATCACTTTCTATCCATCAAAATGGCTAAGTAGAATTTATTAAAACATCACATCTTTTAGCTAATAATAATGTCCCTATGTCAATTTCTTAGTTTTTATAAATGTGCCATCTGATGTAAAGAATTAAGAATTGAGGAAAATGGTTAGAGGCATGCAGAAACTCTGTACTAGCTTTGAAACATTTTTGTAAATATAAAATTATTCCAAAATATAAATGTTGTTAAAATATACTCTTATAAATGAAAGCCTCCATTTTCCCAAACAGTGAGTGCTCCTTTTGGAAGGAAAATTCCTAAAGTTGTATTAATTTGAAATTCTATTGAAATCAACATTATTTGAAGATGGTTTAAGCTGTTTCTGTTGGGGGACGAAAGAACAAATAGGGAGAAACAGCCATATCCACAACAAAATCCTCAAAATATAAGAAGCCCAGTGAAACCATAGACATTTGTTCTCAGATATGTGTCAGGGCCAGGCCCCACGTACGGGCGCGATATGTCGGGGCCAGGCATTAATGCCGGGGAACTCTCGGCCAGCAAGAGGGTCCCAATACCTGGAAGAGAGAGTGCGCAGAAAAGATAGGAGACAGAGAAGCAGGGTCTGGAGGGCTGAAAGGCAATGCCTAAACAGCAATGCCTAAACAGCAATTTTATTTGTGCATAGGGTCCCAATATATACTGTCAGCTTTAGACACTGACGTCAGTCCACATTGTTTCAGTTAAAACATTAAAGGGAACAGAAGGTTACAAAATCTGGCAAAGTAGATAAGATACAAGTTAAAAGAAAACAGTACTGAAGTCTTTAAAGTAACAAAATGATGCAAAACAAGCAGATGTTCTTCTTCTTATCTATTGTGAAAGAGTTTTATATTTATCAAAGTAACATTCTTTAAAGGTCAGGCCCACCATAAATTCCAGGAACAGTAATCTTGAAGAATCACATGAATAATAACAGGGTTCAAGCAGTACTTGATAAACAGAGTCACAAAACTAGTCCAAAGCCGAGAACCGAGACAAAACACAATGTCTTAGTAAAACCACACAGCCATCACCAGGCCACTGTGTAAGTACCTAGAAGTTCAAAATAGCCCTTTACACGATTCCTCATCCTTAGTTCCTGCTTTCCCATAGCTCGACTGCCTCCAGGAGGGGGAAAATGCTTCTGGGGTCAAACTCCATTATGGCGGAGACACTCTTGGGGGTCTCTATGCTGGAGTGACTCCCACAGATATGCAGTCCAAAATCAAGTAAACCAACTAAAGAATGTTTAGAGTAAATCAAAGAATGAAAACTTAACAACAGTATTGGCCTTGATAAAAGCAATATTAACTACTCTCACTAATCCGTGTTAAGAACTTAACTGTCAGACATTTGCAACCTAAAATAGTGATTTCAAAAACTCAGATCCTGCCTTGAATGTTGCCTAATTTATTTACAAAAGAAAATATCCTTGGCATAATTCGAGCTCATTTTACATTGATTTACATTTTTAGGAAAAAGTACAGTATTTACTTCCTATCAGGAATCTTGATTTTCAATGACTGATTCTAGAAATATTTTCAGAACAAAAATCAGTCTTAATATTTTTATAATCTATTAGCCATTAAATAATTTATTTGGCAGATTTGTATATACTAAGTACCTACCATGTACCAGACACTGTTATAGGTGCAAGAGATCTGGCAGTGAGTGAAACAGAAGAAAAACAAAAACCTGCCCTCAAAGAAGCTTACATTCTAGTCACATTGTTCTTTCTTTCTTTGTTCAAATTATATTTTCAATTGACAACTCATAATTATATCCATTCATTGTGTACAATATGATGTTTTGATATATGTATATAATGTGGAATTATTAAATTAAAGTCATTAACATATTTATCACCCCATTTACCTATCTTTTTTTATGATGACACATATTTTCCTTAAAAAGTAAGCAGAAAATATATCAAGACAATGACTTCACTAAAAATCGAATCAAGTTCATATCTTAAACATTTTTTTCAGGGAAACCTAAGAAGAAACGGTCTGCTATCTTTCAATACTAAAAATCATCTTATTGTAACATTGCAGTAAAAGACACTTGGGAGTAGTCTGACAATGCCAGGCAATGATAATCTCTGACAAGATTATACCCTAGAAAAATTTCCTTTCCATCAAATAAACTCTGATAAAGAATAGCTCTGAAAATGTCAGATTTAAAACTGGCTTATGAACTTATTGATAATGCATGGAGTCCTGTTTGTTATTTATATATAACTTAAAATTTTCCACATTAACCCTTGAGGGCAGATTATCAGAGTAAGGGGGAGGTTTAAATGTTGGATACATTTGTTTCCTCTTCCTTCATATCTCATCTAATTGTGTAGTTTGATGTCCTTCTCCCTAACATTATCTTGATATTAATTAATTCACATTCTTCTCCTACACATATAGTTTTCAGTTGAACTATACATATGTGTATATTGCAAACTACACTGGCCAATTGATCACAGTGCATATTAATACTTTCCATTTCATTTAAAATAGCTAGAAGGGAAAAAGAATAAAATATTCAAATCCACTCAAAGCTCACATTGTCTATATCCTTCAAATAAATAGATTTCAGTCTCAGACATACTTTAACTTATCAGAGTCATTTCAGGTACTATCATAGCTATTCTTGTCTGTCTTTAATACTCCAGCATTGGGAGACATGAATGATTGCTTTCTTTCTGGTAATTGGCCTTAACCCCTTCTCCAAACCACCGTCTTCAAAAATAAAAATGAATAAATAACAAAACAAAGCAAATCCAAGTCTACATCTCTATATAAGAAATGAGTTCAAGGTTTTCTTTTACCTTAATAGCTTTGATATTTTAGGTAAGTCACTTAACTGAAATTGCTTTAACAGAATTATTTCCAATTAATACAAACAAAGACAGAAGTAGCAGTTACTACAGAATTTAATGCTTTTAGTTGGCAAATTTTAAAAGAAATTCTAATAAGTGGTGATGCACAAAATGTTTGACTGTCATTCAGAAACAACAAACTACATTCATACAAAACTACAGAAAGAGTATTAAACTCCACAGACCACTCAGTTATAAATTCTTTTTGCAATGATTTTTCCCTTTCATTTTGTACAGTAAAACAATATAGATTTTCTATTGATAAATGTCAAAAGTAATATTGCTTTTTTTAAATTGTACTTTAGGTTCTGGGGTACATGTGCAGATCATGCAAGTTATTGCATAGGTATATACATGGCAAGGTGGTTTGCTGCCTCCATACACCCATCACCTATATCTGGCATTTCTCCATATGTTATCCCTCCCCAACATCCCTGCCCCTGCTGTCCCTCCACTAGCCCCACAAAAAGACCCCATGTATGATGCTTCCCACCCTGTGTCCATGTGTTCTCATTGTTCAACACCCACCTATGAGTGAGAACATGCAGTGTTTAGTTTTCTGTTCTTGTGTCAGTTTGCTGAGAATGATGGTTTCCAGATTCATCCATGTCCCTACACAGGACACGAACTCATCAATTTTTATGGCTGCATAGTATTCCAGGGTGTATATGTGCCACATTTTCCTTGTCCAGTTTATCAATGATGGGCATTTGGATTGGGTCCAGGTCTTTGGTATTCTAAACAGTGCAACAATGAACATACATGTGCATGTGTCTTTATAAGAGAACGATTTATAATCCTTTGGGCATATAGCCAGTAATGCGATTGCTGGGTCAAATGGCATTTCTATTTCTAGATCTTTCAGAGAATTGCCATACTGTCTTCCACAATGGTTGAACTAATTTACACTCCCACCAACAGTGTAAAAATGTTCCTATTTCTCCACATCCTCTCCAGCATCTGTTGTCTCCAGATTTTTTAATGATCGCCATTCTAACTGGCATGAGATGGTATCTCAATGTGGTTTTGATTTGCATTTCTCTAATGACCAGTGATGATGAGCATTTTTTCATATGTTTGTTGGCCTCATATATGTCTTCTTTTGAGAAGTGTCTGTTCATATCCTTTGCCCACTTTTGAATGGGTTTGTTTGTTTGTTTTCTTGTAAATCTGTTTTAGTTCTTTGTAGATTCTGGATATTAGCCCTTTGTCAGGTGGGTAGATTGCAAAAATTTTTTCCATTCTGTTGGTTGCCAGTTCACTCTAATGATTGTTTCTTTTGCTTTACAGAAGCTCTGGAGTTTAATTAGATCCCATTTGTCTATTTTCCTTTTGTTGCCAATGCTTTTGGTGTTTTAGTCATGAAGTCCTTGCCTATGCCTATGTCCTGAATGGTTTTGCCTAGGTTTTCTTCTAGGGTTTTTATGGTGTTAGGTCTTATGTTTAAGTCTGTAATCCATCTGGAGTTAATTTAGTGTAAGGTGTCAGGAAGGGGTCCAGTTTCTGTTTTCTGCACATGGCTAGTCAGTTTTCCCAACACCATTTATTAAACAGGGAATCCTTTCCCCATTGCTTGTTTTTGTCAGTTTTGTCAAAGATCAGATGGCTGTAGATGTGTGGCATTGCCTTTGAGGCCTCTGTTCTGTTCCATTGGTCTATATCTCTGTTTTGTTACCAGTACATTGCTATTTTGATTACTGGAGCCTTGTAGTATAGTTTGAGGACAGGTAGCGTGATGCCTCCAGCTTTTCTTGTTTTTGCTTAGGATTGTCTTGGCTATGTGGGCTCTTTTTTGGTTCCATATGAAGTTTAAGGTGTTTTTTTCCAGTTCTGTGAAGAGGGTCATTGGGAGCTTGATGGGGATAGCATTGAATCTATGAATTACTTTGGGCAGTATGGCCATTTTCACAATACTGATTATTCCTAACCATGAGCATGGAATGTTTTTCCATCTTTTTGTGTCCTCTCTTATTTCCTTGAGCAGTGGTTTGTAGTTCTCCTTGAAGAGGTCCTCTATATCCTTTGTTAGTTGTATTCCTAGGTATTTTATTCTCTTTGTAGCAACTGTGAATGGGAGTTCACTCTTGATTTGTCTCTCTGTTTGTCTGTTTCCTGTGTATAGGAATGCTTGTGATTTCTTCACGTTGATTTTGTATCCTCAGACTTTTCAGAAGATGCTTATCAGCTTGAGGAGCTTTTGGGCTGAGAGGATGGGTCTTCTAAATATATGATCATTTCATCTGCAAATAGGGACTATTTCAATTCTTCTTTTCCTAATTGAACACCCTTTATTTTTTTCTCTTGCCTGATTGCTCTGGCTAAAACTTTCAATACTATATTGAATAGGAGTGGTGAGAGAGGGCATCCTTGTCTAGTGCCAGATTTCAAACGGAATGCTTTGTTTTTGCCCATTCAGTATGATATTGGCTGTGTGTTTGTCATAAATAGCTTTTATTATTTTGAGATATGTTCCATTGATATCTAGTTTATTGAGAATTTTTAGCATAAAGGGCTGTTGAATTTTGTCAAAGGCCTTCTCTGCATCTACTGAGATAATCATGTGGTTTTTGTCTTTGGTTCTGTTTACGTGGTGGATTACGTTTATAGATTTGTGTGTGTTGAACCAGCCTTGCATTCCCACGCAGAATCACTTCATCATGGTGGATAAGCTTTTTGGTGTGCTGTTGGATTTGGTTTCCCAGTATTTTATTGAAGATTTTGCATCAATGTTCATCGTGGGATATTGGCCTGCCGTTTTCTTTTTCAGTTGTGTCTCTGCAAGGTTTTGGTATCACGATGATGTTGGTCTCATAGAAAGAGTTAAGCAGGATTCCCTCTTTTCGTATTGCTTGGAATAGTTTCAAAAAGGAATAATACCAGCTCCTCTTTGTACATCTGGTAGAATTCAGCTGTGAACCCGTCTATACCTGGACTTTTTTTGGTGGTAGGATATTAATTGTTGCCTTGACTTCAGACCTTGTTATTGGTCTATTCAGGGTTTCAGCTTCTTCCTGGTTAAGTCTTGGGAGTGTGCAAGTGTCCAGGAATTTATCCATTTCTTCCAGATGTACTGATTTATGTGCATAGAGCTGTTTGAAGTAATCGCTGATAGTAGTTTGTATTTCCCAGGAATTGGTAGTGATCTCCCCTTATTTTTTGTTGTTGCATCTATTCAATTCTTCTCTGTTTTCTTTTTTTATTAGTCTAGCTAGTGGTCTATTTTGTTGATCTTTTCAAAAAACCAGCTCCTGTTTTTTATTGACTTTTTGAAGGGATATTTTTGTGTGTCTCTATCTCCTTTAGTTCTGCTCTGATCTTAGTTATTTCTTGACTTCTGCTTGCTTTTGAGTTTTTTTGATCTTGCTCCTCTAGCTCTTTCAATTTTGATGATAGGGTGTTGATTTTCAATCTTTTCTTGTTTCTCATGTGGGCATTTATTGCTATAAATTTCCCTCTAGACACTGCTTTAAATGTGTCCCAGAGATTCTGGTACATTGTGTCTTCATTCACATTGGATTCGAAGAATATTTTTATTTCTGCCTTCATTTCATTGTTTATCCATTCATCATTCAGGAGCAAGTTGTTCAGTTTCCAATGTGATTGTGTGATTTTGAGTGCTTTTCTTAATCCTGAGTTCTAATTTGATTGTGCTGTGGTCTGAGAGACTATTTTCTATGATTTCCATTCTTTTGCATTTGCTGAGGGCTGATTTACTTCCAATTATGTTGTCAATTTTAGAGTAAGTGTGATGTGGTGCTGAGAAGAATTTGTGTTCTGTGGATTTGGGGTGGTGTGTTCTCTAAATGACTATTAGGTCCTCTTGGTTCAGCTCTGCGTTCAAGTCCTGAATATCCTTGTTGACTTTCTGTCTCATTTGTCCGTCCAATATTGACAGTGGAGTGTTAACTCTCCCACTATTATTGTGTGGGAGTCTAAGTCTCTTTGTAGGTCATTAAGAACTTGCTTTATGTATCTGGGTGCTCCTGAATTGAGTGTGTATATATTTAGGATAGTTAGCTCTTGTTGCATTGATCCTTTTACCACTATGAAATGCCCTTCTTTGTCTCTTTTGATCTTTATTGGTTTAAAGACCATTTTATCAGAGACTAAGATTGCTACCCCTACTTTTTTATGCTCTCCATTTTCTCGGTAAATCTTCCATCACTTTCTTTTGAGTCTATGTGAACCTTTGCACATGAGATGTGTCTTCTGAATACAGTACACTGATAGTCTTGACTTTTAATCCAGTTTGCCAGTCTGTGTCTTTTGATTGGGGCATTTAGGCCATTTACATTCAACTTTAAAATTGTTATGTGTAAATTTGATCCAGCCATTTTGTTACTGGCTACTTGTCTTTCCCATTTATTGGCACAGTTTTTCATTGCATCATTGGTCTTTACCATTTGGTATATTTTTTCATGTCTGGTACTGGTTGTTTCTTTCCATGTTTAATGCTTCCTTCCAGGAATTCTTGTAAGGCAGATCTGGTGACAATAAAATCTCTCAGCAATTGCTTGTTCATAAAGGACTGTATTTCTCCTTCACTTATGAAGCTTAGTTTGGCCAGATATAAAATTCTGGGTTGCAAGTTCTTTTCTTTAAGGATGTTGAATATTGCCCCCTACAACCTTCTATAGCTTGCAGCGTGTCTTTGAGAGATCCACTGTGAGTCTGATGGTCTTTCCTTTGTGGGTGACTTGACCTTTCTCTCTGGCTGCCCTTAGGATTTTTCTTTCATTTGAACCCTGGTGAATCTGACGATTATGTGCCTTGGGGTTGCTCTTCTTGAGGAATATCTTTGTGGTGTTCTCTGTATTTCCTGGGTTTGAATGTTGGCCTGCCTTGTTAGGTTGTGGAAGTTCTCCTGGGTAATATCCTGAAGAGTGTTTTCCAGTTTGAATTCATTCTCCCCATCACATTCAGGTATGCCAATCAAGTGTAGGTTAGGTCTTTTCACATAATCCCATATTTTCTTGGAGGCTTTGTCGTGTCTTTTCACTCTTTTTTCTCTAATCTTGCCTTCTCGTTTTATTTCATTGATTTGATCTTCAATCTCTGATATCCTTTCTTATTCTTGATCGATTCGGCTGTTGAAACTTGTGTATGCCTCCCAATGTTCTTGTGCTGTGTTTTTCAGCTCCATCAAGTCATTTTTGCTCTTCTCTAAGCTAGTTATTCTAGTTAGCATTTGGTCTAACCATTTTTCAAGGTTCTTAGTTTCTTTGCATTTGGTTAGAACATGGTCTGTTAACTCAGGGAAGTTTGTTATTACTCACCGTGTGTAGCCTGCTTCTGTCAATTTGTCAAACTCATTTTCTATCTTCTTTTGTTCCCTTGGTGGTGAGGAGTTGTGATCCCTGGGAGGAGAAGAAGCGTTCTGGTCTTTGATGATTTCATCCTTTTGGCATTGGTTTCTTCCTATCTTCACGGATTTTTCTCTCACTGATCTTTGAAGTTGGTAATTTCAGGAGGAATTTTGAGTAGACATCCTTTCTGTTGAGATTGGAGCTACATCTCCTGTGTGAGGTTTATTGTTTTGTTTTTTGCTTGTAGAGGTGCTGCTGGGCTGCCTCAGATTCAGTCAGGCTGCTGAGAAGTCTTCCCCTAGAATTTGTTTATGCAGGTGAGATTAGCCCCACCTTCCCAATGGTGGGCATCTTTCCTACCCCAAGCTCGATCTTCCCAGTCAAAGTAAAACTGGTGAATACACTGTGAAGCTCTCTAGCACAAAGTCTTCGTTTGCTGGGTTTTGTGGGGGTGGGACCTGCCCAGGTCATTTGGCCTGTTTCCCCTGCTTTCAACTCTGCCTCTTTCTGTGTGACTGGTAGTTCTGTCCCACTGGTATTTGTCCAAACTTCTGCCCAGGTCCACGCTGACAACTTGCAGCACTAGGCAGGCTGGAGCCATTGTTCACACTTGCATTGACAACCCACGGTGCCCCTCAAGTCCAGTGGGGCTCTCATGGACCATGGGCTGCAGGAGAGATGAAGGAAGTGCAGGATCTGAATCGGAGCACCAAGAGGGTGAAGAACCTGACCATCTGAGCCAGCTGCACTTTCCATATGGGGAAGTGCCCTGCCCTGTCTCAAATTCACCCTCCCTGGCCTGCTCCACCCTGCTTTGGCTCACCTTCCCTGGGCTATTTTCACTGTCCCACCAGTCCCACTGAAATGAACCCGGCATCTCTCTTGGAATCATGGAGTCCTCTAGGCCTCTGCATCTCACTCCCTGGGAGTTGCACTTTGGAGTTGCCTTCTCTCAGCCATCTTGGTGGAAGTCCCCGCTTTTTGTATTTTTATGATGATGGTTTATCAGTTTTCACTTCCGTGTGTAGAACACTTTTAAACACTTATCATAGGACCAGTCTAGTGGTGGTGAATTCCCTCAGCTTTACCTCATCTAAAGAAGAATTTATTTCTCCTACATTTGTGAAGGATAACTTTGCTGGATATTATATATTTGGCTTGCAGGTTTTTCTTTCAGCCCTTTGAGTATATAATCCCATTATATCCTGACCTATATAATTTCTGCTGAAATGTCTGCTGTTAGTCTGAAGGTAGTGATGTTTATAAGTGAATAGATGCTCTTCTCTTGCTGTTTTTAATTTTTTCCTTGGTCTTTGTTGACAGTTTGACTATAATGTGCCATGGAGGAGACCTTTTTGAACTGTATCTGTTTGGACATATTTGAACCTGCTGTGTATAGATGTCTAAATCTCTTGTTAGACTTAGGACATTTTCATTTATTATTTTGTTGTATTGGTTTTCTAACTCTTTTGTTTTCTCCTTGCCTTCTGTGACACCAGAATTTTGAATATTGATCATTTTATGGTTCCCATGTGTCATGTAAAATTTGCTCAACGTTTTTATTTTTTTACCTTTATGTTTGTCTGACTGGTTTGTTTCAAAATACCTGTCTTCAATTTCTGAGATACTTTCTTTGTCTTGATCTAGTCTAAACTGAAGCTTTCAAATGTATTTTGTACTTCATGCAATGTATTCTTTAGCTTCAGAATTTCTGTTTGGTTCTTTTTAATAATATCTATCTCTTTGGTAAATTTCATATTCATATCCTGAATTTTTTTATTTCTATGTGTTAATTTTTAGTATTATCTTGTGTCTTACTGGACTTATTTAATATCAACATTTCAATTTTTTTAGCATAATTTTTAAAATTTGTTTTTGATTGAGTCTGTTGCTGGAGGTTATTGTGCTCCTTTGGAAGTGTCATATTTATGTGCTTTTTTATGTTTCTCATGTCCTTAAATTAATATTACTGCATCTGCTGTAATAGAAGCTTCTACCAATATATTTGGGAGAGGACTTTTTCCTGAAGATGTGTCTATGGTGTTGGTTTGGTAGGACACTTTGACTTTGATTCTGGGTTTGTGGAGTACTGTAGCCTCTAGGATTTCTTCATTTGTAAACAGTGTCAGTAGTATCTGCTATTTTCTCAGTAGCTTAGGGTGTGGTTGATAGTAGAAACTGTGGTGAGGTTTTTCTAAAAACCTGGACACTAAGTTGGCCTGCCTTTATGTCCTAGAGGTGGCAGTGGTGGGCTGAGTATATCTGTCCTCAGGTCCCAGTGCTGCCACTAGTATTCGTAGGTTCAGGCATCCTGATCTTGGGTCTCTATGTTGCTTGTTTACTTTCTTAGGATTGCAGTGGTGGGCCACACAAGTAAGTGGGTTCATGAGCTTCTGGGCAGTGAATATGGCATTGGTGATGGCAGTAGCAGTGGTGGGGAAATCCTCCAGGCCCAAGCAATCCACACTGGAGTGAGTGCTAGCCAGTCTAGTCCCCAGGCCCACATGTGGCACAGGTAGGTGGGTGCCAATTGTAACGTTAGCAGCAGGTTGAGTGGGACGTGATTTCAGACAATGGGAGGAGTACTCAGGTGCCAACAGTGGTATACAGGACTGGCTTATTTACAGGCTCCTTGATGACATACTTGTATTCTGCAGGGTTAATGATGGGCTGGACGATCAACGTGAGAGGCCCCCTAGTGGTGCATGCATGGGCTGAGTGTGGTAGGCAGGAGCAGGTTAAACCCCAGGCCACAGGCAAAATGCTCTGATGAGGATAGCATCTGCGCCATGGCCCTGCTTCTGGGGTAGGGCATGGTTGCTTTCTGTGGGAGCAACCATAGGGAGTTGGCTTTAGAGTCACACGCTTCACTTGAACCTAAGCACTTCAGCAGTATGCAGGTGGTTATAGACAGAGTCATTTGTTCTCAGGGTACATGAAAAATGTGCAACTGCTCCTCTGCTGGGGGCCAGGGTGGCATGAGGTCACTGCTAGTGGTTTCTGCCAACCCTGACAGTGACAGCTGTGAATGAGAAATGTCAACGGGGCTCCAGGAATGTGGAGATGCAGAAGGTGTTGAGCATCTGGGCTGGATGCAGTCTGGTTGGGGCTGGGTTCTCAAAATGGTGCCATGCTGCATTTGCTTAGGACTCAGGTTCTGTCGCATCCAGCTTGAGCTCAATCTCTGGAACAATTCCTTTATGTAGTCTCCAGGCAGCATCTTATGTTAATTTCAGGGCCAGTGAAGGTTGAGAGGCTCTCCTATGGCTAGGATTATAGAAGTCTGTGGTGGGAATGTGGACCACTGGGTGTGTCTTTCATTTGCATTTTCCTTGCAATAGGGAGCCTCTCCGACCCCCTGCTGATTCCAGCCAAAAAAAGCTGCCTTGCTTCTCTCTCCTTTGTTTTCAGTGCTTCCTATTACTACTTTATTAAATTCTAGTGTTTCTCTTCCAAAGTTTCTGTATTAGATATTCTTCAGACAAATTTGCTTTAATCTTTAAGTCTTATTGGCGCATAGTATTCTTTTTCATTCAATAAACTTTTGTGAAGAACAACTATTTCCTATAGATTTTGCTAGGCATTGGGGATATAAATAAAGATAAGATACTTTTCCACTTTGGGGGATTTCACAATATAGCAGAAGAAATTATGAAATTATCATAATACAATTAGATAATTATCACATTGGAATTTGTCAAGTGCTGTGGAAATTGACTCAAAATTTGTCTATATTTTACTTAGAAAAGTTCAAGGTCACTAAAGAGAAATATTACATCTAATATATGTGAAATATAAAATACAGATCTGGTTATCACAATTATTTAATTTAATGCTAATCTCATTTTCCATCAAGGAACTCATGTCTTAAACAAAACAGAACCAAATCTAATGCTCATTAAACAAACAAATTGAAATATAAATAACTTTAAGTTATTTTCAGTGGGTCGACTTATTTGAATATTCATGTTAGCCCAGATCCTTCAAGAAGTAGAACCCAGAATGTAATTAGATGTGCAAGAGGTTTATGCAAGAAATTAAAGAACATTTAAATAAATGAAAATATATTTCTGTTCATTAATGAGGAGACTTGACATTGTTAGGATGTTAATACCACCAACAGCAATCTACATATTCGATAAAATTAATGTCAAAAGTCCAACAGCATTATTTGCAAAAATGAAAAAGTTGACCCTCAAATGTTTATAAAACTGCAAGGAGCCCCAAAGAGCCAAAAATAACTTGAATAAGAAGAATAGGATTAGAGGAGTCACACTTCCCAATGTCAAACTTATTCTCTCTCTCTCTCTATATATATATATACACATATATAACTATATATTATATATTAGGATTCTCTAGAGGAACAGAATTAATAGAATATATGTATATATGAAAGGGAGTTTATTAGGAGAATTGACTCACAAGATCACAAGGTAAAGTCCCGCTATAGGTCATCTGCAAGTTGAGGAGCAATGAAGCCAGTAGTGAATTACTTTGAGTCCCAAAACCTAAAAAATAGGGAGCTGAAAGTGCAGCCTTCAGTCTGTGGCCAAAGGCCTGAAAGCTCCTGGTAAATTACTGGTGTAAGTCCAAGAGTCGAAAAGCCAAAAAAATTGTAGTCTGATGTTTGAGAGCAGGAGTAATCTATCACAGGAGAAAGATGAAAGCCAGAAGACTCAGCAAGTCTAATCTTTCCAGCTTCTTCTGCCTGCTTTACTCTAGCTGTGCTGGCAACTGATTAAATGATGCTCAGACCCACCCCAGATTAAGGGTGGGTCTGCCTCTCCCAGTCGACTGACTCAAATGTTAATCTTCTTGGCAACACGATCACAGAGAGACCTAGGAACAATACTTTGCATCCTTCAATCCAATTAAGTTGACACTTAATATTAATCATCAATATATTAATTAAAACAATATGGAAATATGGAGGGAAAGGAATGTTAGAAAGATGGCAGAATAGGAAGTCCTAGATCCTCCTCTTCCCACAGAAACAAAAATTCAACTATAATAGTCTGATCAATTCCTTTTATGAGACATTTAGAAACCAGGTAAGAGGCTTCTGCACCCACAAGCAAGCACAAAACCAACCACATTGAAAGTGGTAGGAAAATTTGTGGTAGCCTCTCACCATAGTCCCTCTGTAGCACAAGGATACACAACTGAGAGGAGACTTCTAGCTTCCAGCTTCTCATTGAAGAAGAAAAGAGAAGACTGGACAATGTGACTAACATTCTGACTTTTGGGGAGGCTTCTGGAGTGACTGGCTTGTATTTAACCAGTGTTGGAACACTGACAGCACACTCTAGATTCCTGGAAGCCAGTGTGGACAAAGATCCAGGCACCATCCTGCTGTTTTAGAGGGCCCATTGAGATTGTATGGCCTCTCCCTTAGGGGGCAAAAGAAGACTGAAGCATGCACATCTAATGTTCCAGCTTTTTGAGGGACTGTCTAAGGGATTGCTTTCTGTCTAGTCTAACTTGGGGTGTTGATGTGTGTGTTTGTGTGTGTATGCATATTTATGCAAAATCCCACCTTACTTAGTGTTTTTTAAATCTAGAAAGCACTCAAACAATTAGCAAAGGAGCAAATAATAATGTTGATTCAAAGCAAATATTAAGAAAGCTATCATTTTGTTTTAGGTTTCTCAGCACATTTTAGTCAGTCATAATTTTAAGTATAATTCAAAGATATTTAGATTAGACTCACCTTAGATATGGAAAGGCCATAGGTGTCTACTTGTTTTGTACTGCTTCAAAGAAAGAGAAAAGAAAAAAAAAAAAAAAAAACAGAATTAGCCCAGTTGTAAGAAGTATCTTGGCCAAGTAAAACAGAATAGCCAGAATGAATTATTTGTGAAGCTACTTGATAAATAATAAAAACACCTCCTTTACTTAATTCATTCATTTAACAAATTTTGTTGAACACTTTCTATATACTAGGCGTAGCAGTGTACCAAATAGACAAAATAAATCCTTACTCTCATTTAGCTTATATTCTAATGCAGAAAATTTTATTGATAAAGATGTAAATAATCACACAAAGTAGCACAGAATTTATGGAGAAGTTGTTTAGGCAATATGTAATGTAGAAATTAAAAAGTTTTACTTGGAAATAAACAGGGAACACTTCATGAAAGATTTATAAACTGACTTTATCTGGGCCATAAAGAAAGGAGTATTGAATCTTTTTTTCTGGCTACAGTTTTAGTTAATAAACCATTGGATTAAAAAAACGGTTTAACTGTGCTTTCCAAGATTGTCTCCAGGTAAAGTATACTGAAAGGATATACAGAGAGTGCCCGACTGAGGATGGTATAACTTAATATATTTTTACTTGACAGTGATGCAAATTCAACAGGCATTCAGTAGAAACCATACTTCAAGTACCCATACAATAATTTTTTTTTTAACTTTCAGTACAGCAGTTAATAAATTACATGAGTTACTCAACACTTTATTTTAAAACGCCTTTGTGTTGAATGATTTTGCTCTACTATAGGCTAATATAAATGCTCTGAGCATGTTTAAGGTAGGCTACGCTAAGCTATCATGTTCAGAAGATTAGGTATGCTAAATGCAAGTTTGACTTACAGCATTTTCAACTTATGAGGTATTTATCAAATGTAACCCCATTATAAGTTGAGGAGTATCTGTAATTTGAATGCTTGCTAAGGTAGGTGAAAACATGTCATTTTTCTGATGGGTTTGTGTCCTTTGTAGGGACATGGATAAATCTGGAAACCATCATTCTCAGCAAAATGACACAAGAACAGAAAAACAAACACCGCATATTCTCACTCATAGGCGGGTGATGAACAATGAGAGCACATGGAAACAGGGGAGGGGAACATCACACACTGGGTCTGTTGGGGGGGGCCGGGGGAGGGACAGTGGGGGAAGGGAAGGTTGAAGAGGGATAACATGGGGAGAAATGCCAGATATAGGTGACGGTGGGATGGAGGCAACAAACCACATTGCCATGTATGTACCTATGCAACAATCCCCCCGGTGATCTGCACATGTACCCCAGAACCTTAAGTACAATTTAAAAAAAAGAAAAAAAAAACATGTCATTTTTCTGACTATAATCTTTGCTGTGCTGTGAGCTCCTCAAAGATAAATCTATCCTCTAATTCATATTTGCCACCTCCTTCCATTCCAGCTAGCATATAATAGGTACTCTGATGTTTGCTAAATTAACTTTATTTTCTTCCTTGTTCAGATAAATTTTTCCAATCTAAAGCTAAGACACTATAATCAAAAAAGTTAAATCATTGAATCATTTCCTATGTTCTTTCTTTTCTATAGAATGGCCTAACTCAGAAACTAGATTATTTCCACCCTTGAGTTTAATGTAATAAGTATAAACAAAATATTTAAATAATTTCATAACATTGAGCAAACTTTGAATTTCCTGTTAAATAATCTTTACAATTTACTCTGTGGTACTAATCAGGCATCAGGAAAATAAATACCTGGCATTTTATATATATATATATATATATATATATATATATATGTGTGTGTGTGTGTGTGTGTGTGTGTGTGTGTGTATGTGTGTATGTGTGTGTGTATTACAACTATTATAACCCTACATCCTCTTTTGAAGAGAACAGTAAATTCTTACTTAAGATTTACTCTTTTCCTCATTGTGCTGCATGCCACTATTTAACAATTCCCAATTTATTCAAACTAAGTTTCATCATCTAGGAAATTTCAGAATGTGTTCAGTAATGGTTTTGATTTCGTAGTTGAAAAGAGAGAAGTCATCCTCATTCCGATTACCACACACTCGTGAAATCATAGCAGTGAAATCTTAGCATCAGAATGGTCTACAAGAAGTTATCAAGATTTCCAGACAGCTCTATGCCTCCTACTTTTTTGCTTGTTGCAAAATCAATCAACACTTACCCATGTTTTTCATAATAGATTTCTAGAAGGCCTGATACTTGAGCTACTCGAAAGTCACTAATAGTTTGTAAAAAAAATTTTACTAAAGCAAAATTTTCTAATAGGGAGCATTATCAAAATCCACACTTAAGGCAGGTTAAAATCACAAGCACTCTCAGTGTTTTCCCTGTAACATTATTGTGGGAGAGATCACTAAAGTGAGGTGTGTTGTGATAAATAGACTGTATTTCCTTTCTTGGCTTCTGACCTTGATTGTTACAAAGTTTCTTCTATAATTCAAAAACAAAATTAATCCCAAGCTGACTCATATTGGTTTTAACCCTCTGTTATAAATACATACAGAGTCTCTGATATGGTGGCAAAAAATTAACTTGCGTGAAGGAAACCATTATTTACTTGAAGAATTTGAAGAGTTAAGCAACCCTGTGAATTGTTTCCAACAAGTATACAGTTTAATTTGGACATATGAGTAGAGTGATTAAACAGAATTCTTCAATATAGGGTACAGATTCATCTGACTTTAGCTAAGGAAGGATTTAAACATTGTATCATGGTTACAGCTTACTTTACCAGTGCAGTGCAGAAACAATGAGAGTGGGCATTGATTCATAATAAAATTGGGTTTAATTTTGGCCAATTACTAGCTGAGGGACTAAGGTTTTATTAACTAGATCCTTGATTGGTAAATAATAATAATACCTATTTATAATGAATACTGAGTGCACAGTACATGACATGTAATAGGCATTGTGTAAAGAAGGGTGCTACTTATTTATTTTATGGTCATATTCATCACAGCAGGCAGTAAAATTGTGATACCAATCTTTATTTTTATTTTTGTGTAAGCGGTTATTTAAAAAGTGGCTGTGATTCTTTTTTCCCACACTTTTCTCCTTCTCATTACTCTCTAGGTGTAATCACTTAGCTAATAGAACCATGTTGATTAACCATAAAAACATTACTTTAAAGCCCATTACTACTGGTAGAAATAAACATAGCAAAAGCATACAAACTTCCAAGCTAAAATTCTGAGCTATAAGTTCAAGTGATTCAAATTCATACAAACAAAACAAAACTTTCTAAATTGCTAAAAGTAAGGAAGATCTGAATGTTAGCCTCAATTTTGTAAATCAAACAATTGGAAGCCTTACAGTAGGTTTGACTTTTATAAGCTCAACCGGATACTTTTAGAATACAAATATTTTTTCTATTTATTTTATTTTATAACCCAAATAAATATTCATGAAATAGATGTGTTCTATGTAGCAGTCGGTCATAGAGACATTGATCAGAGTGCAGGAAATAGGATAAGATAGAGCATCAAACTGCATATTTATATATCCAAGGTAAATGAGAACTTGATTATGAGAATTAATATAGGGAAAGTAATATCATTTTAGGATTTACAATTCTTTTTGATTTAATATTGTATGACTAACTGTATTTTATCTTTCACAGATAATAAGTCAATCACATCTCTTTTATTATCCTGGGAGGCCTCTGTCTTTGGGATATTAAAAAATAGAGAAAGCTTTAAAAAAAAAAAAACCCTAGAAAGTAGATGCTAACTCTCTAACAATTTAGCTTGTCATATTTTCTATTTCCTGTCTGACACACAGAGAAGCAACTGTGCTGCATTATCAAAAAATTAAATAAAAAATTAAAACATCAGAGAGTCTAAATGTCTGCTTCCAGTGACACAACACTTAGTCAACATCATTTGGCTTTGCTTAGGGAGCCTATGTTTTCCTGCACTTTGTAATCATCTCTGCATTAAATTACATTTGAAATAGAAAGAGATTATATGAAGGAAATGCTTGGGAAAGTGAGCTATGCATCTTGACATCTCTTTCTCAAGTTCTATTCAATTTGATCATTCATAAAATATATACTATGCATTTTTATTATTTGTCAACACCCACTCTCTACATCCGCCTCTACATATTATTAATATTTTACTGTAATTTATAAAGAAAAAGCAGTGTTATGATTGATGAGAGTAAAAAGATTTTTAGTTAAAATGACACATAAATGCAAAAAGTTTAAATGAATGATTACTTAAAATAAATTTACAATTTCCACAGAGAAAAACAAAGTAACATTGTCAAGGTAAAACTTGAGTAAACTTGAGTAACAGTCAATATTTCTGAATGTTGTTCAGGTACCCCTTAAACCTAAGGCAAGCTCTTCTCCATCTGAATTTTGATTACTAGTAGAACAACCAGCTAATCCCCAAAAGAGGAATTGCTGAGCATTTGGAAGTGGATTGGCTCTCTCATCTAGCTATGTGTGTTACATCTACTATTCCATAATGTTTCCATAAAAAGGAGTTGGAGAAATATTTTTGACTTTGCCCCCATAGTCAACCTTTCTCATATGAGTACAAATCAGCTCCATCCAAATAGTGAACATGATTTCCACTGTCACGTTCACTACTCTTTAGTAAAATGTACTCATACGAATAAGCACCTCACTTGAATTCCTGTTGAATCACTCAACCCTGAGATCAAGAGGTAAAACTTTCCTTTTTTTTCTCTTAGTTTAGGAAGTTTTCTGGGCAAGTTTCCAGCCCTATAGGTGATTACTGATTAACCAATGATACATATAAAATAAAAAATTAAGAGGCAGCATAACTATTTATCTGTATGGTCAAAGACGGGAAATGAAAACTATACAATTGTACTTCAGCTAAACAAGAAGCTTTATTGTGGCATTTTTCTCCCCTCTTTCTACTTTTCCCCTACCTTCTTCCCGCCATTCTTTTCTTCTTCTTTTCTTCCTTCCCCTTTGTTTTCATACCTATTTGAGTGCCCCCTTAATATCAGGCACTGTGACAGGGGGAAGGAAAAACAAAATAATGTAGGGCCAAAATAGGCAGAGTTTGTTTCACGTGGCTGACCATCTTCTTAGGAGAAACGACATAATAAAATTATATATTAATTATTAATCATTACTAATATATAATTAGAACTGCAAAAATTGCAATGAAGCAGAGGAAAATGGAACTATGGCAACATAAAATACAATTTTACCAGGTCAAAAACCAAAGGATGGTTTTCACAATGGAATCTCATCTAAGAGCTAAAGCAGTAGTATGAGATAACTGAGTAAAGGGGGAAAAACTACTGCAGTGGAATGCAAAACCAGTGAAGAAAAGAGCCTGACTAGAAGAATCACGGTGAAATAAACTACTAATTATCATACCTCACTTATTAGAGAACAGCTGGTAGAATATATACAGAGGAAGAAATATATTAAAGTCAAAATTGAGTAGAAAAACAGATGTGAAACGCAACACAATGACTTAAAAATCAATTAAAAAATCAATCTTAGCAATTATTTCTGCAATATTTTAACATTTATATTTCATTGCTATTGAATCATTTTGGTGATTACGCATGATTATTCAATAAATGCTGTCTAGACAGTGTGAATCATTTGCTTAATATTAAAGGTTAAATAGATCCCTCACTTATCAACTAAATGCTTCATTTCCATACACATTCATTCACACACACACACACACACACACACACACACACGTATATATTTCAATATATGAGATAAACAGTAAATTTTAACACTTCCAAATGTAATAACATTTACCTTAAAACACACATTGTACAGCTGTACAAAGTACTTTCTTTCCTTAATATTGTTATATTATAAGTTTTTTTCTATTTTTAGAACATTTTTAATACTTAAACAATTTTTATAAAATTACAACACAAACACACACATTAGTCTAGGCCTACACAGGGTCCAGATCATCAATATCACTGTCTTCTACTTCCACATCTTGTCTAAGAGGAAGGTTTCCAGAGGCAATAATATGCATGAAGCTATTATCGTCTATGATAACAATGCTTTCTGGAATACTCCTATAGGACCTGACTGATGTGGTTTTACAGTTAACTTTTTAAAAATAAGTAGGAGTATTCTCTAAAATAATGACAAAAGGTAAGGTATAGGAAATATTAGGCAATAGGAATTTTTCAGCTCCATCATAATCTTATGGAATCTCCATAGTATATGCAGTCTTTTGTTCACTGAAATATCATTATATAGCATATGACTGTAGACAGATGCTTTTTTTGAGTTTACGTTGGATAACAGATTAAGAAAACAATGCTGGCATATCAAAAAAAAAAATACCCACAGTTTAAATTCAAAAAACTATTTAAATACACATGGCGATATAGATAAACTTTGTGTTTTGGAATCTTTAATGATTCAGACAAAAGAACATGTTATTATCTAAACGCTCATTTCAAAGAGAACTAGAGAACTAAAAGGTAAATTCTAGAAGCATTTAATACTTCTAAAACTTTTTATTTTGTTGTACCAAAGTTAAAAATATGTCTCTTATTTTCTTTGTTAGATGTCAAGTTCCTTGAGTACAAGGGACATACTATATTCGCCTTTGAACTTAAAGGTTATTGGCAGTAAATTTGTTAATATCAAATTTTAACTCCGCAACTTACACCTACATCATAAAGGATGGTTGGTGTGTTACTCTTTAGTTTTTAAATTGTTTTTATTTTTAATTTTTATCAGCACAAAGTAGGTAAATTTATTTATAGGGTATATGTGATACTTTGATATGGGCATGCAATACATAATAATCACATCGCATTAAATAGGATCTTCATTCCTCAAGCACTTATCATTTGTGGTACAAACAATGTAATTATACATTTTTACTTATTTTTAAATGTAAAAATAAATTATTACTGACTTTAGTCTTTCTGTTGTGCTATCAAATAGTAGTTATTCACTCTTTCTAACTACTTTTTGCACACATTAACCATTCCCCTCTTTACTCCTACTCACCTACTACCATTCTCAATCTCTGGTAACCATCCATCTACTCTCTATCTTCATGAGTTCAACTGTTTTAATTTTTAGCTTCCACAAATAAGTGAGAACATGCAAAGTTTGTCTTTCTGTGTCTGTTACTTCACTTAACAGAATGACCTCAAGTATCATCCACGTTTCTGTAAATGACAGGATCTCACTTTTTAATGACTGAATAGTACTCCATTGTGTTGTGCCTAAAAGAGATCCATTATAGAATAAAAATTGTTTACATAGAATCTTGCTACCTGGGAACATAAGGAGAAGTTACTTGATAAGCAGGGGTCCTCTTTCCTAGAACTAATTCTAACTCTGTGAGGAGCTGCTAGGTTCTAAAATGTCTGATATCTCTAATGAACTGCTTGGTTCATGAATGGCATTTCCAAGGTAAACAAACATCTTCTTTAAAAGGCACTGCTCTAGTTAAAGAAGCGTCAAGAAAATCTTTACTTTTAAGTTATCTGGGGTAAAGTATGTTTTTTGTAACACATTTACCTTTCTCTCTCTGAGTTCTCCAAATTTCAGACTGTGACTTTATTACAATATGATTATTTGCATAAGTTTAATAAGAGCCTTTTATTTTTTTATTTTTTTATTTTTTTTCTTTTTTATTTATTTATTTATTTATTTATTATTTTTTTTATTGCAATTTAGGTTTCGGGGTACATGTGAAGAACATGGAAGATTGTTGCATAGGTACACACATGGCAGTGTGATTTGCTGCCTTCCTCCCCCATCACCTATATCTGGCATTTCTCCCCCATGCTATCCCTCCCCCAACTCCCCACCCCCCACTATCCCTCCCCTTTTCCCCCCACAGACCCCAGTGTGTGATACTCCCCTCCCTGTGTCCATGTGTTCTCATTGTTCAACACCCGCCTATGAGTGAGAACATGCGGTGTTTGATTTTCTGTTCCTGTGTCAGTTTGCTGAGAATGATGGTTTCCAGGTTCATCCATGTCCCTACAAAGGACACGAACTCATCGTTTTTGATGGCTGCATAATATTCCATGGTGTATATGTGCCACATTTTCCCTGTCCGAGTCTATCATCGATGGGCATTTGGGTTGGTTCCAGGTCTTTGCTATTGTAAACTGTGCTGCAATGAACATTCGTGTGCATGTGTCCTTATAGTAGAACGATTTATAGTCTTTTGGATATATACCCAGTAATGGGATTGCTGGATCAAATGGAATTTCTATTTCTAGGTCCTTGAGGAATCGCCACACCGTCTTCCACAATGGTTGAACTAATTTACACTCCCACCAACAGTGTAAAAGCGTTACTATTTCTCCACATCCTCTCCAGCATCTGTTGTCTCCAGATTTTTTAATGATCGCCATTCTAACTGGCGTGAGATGGTATCTCAATGTAGTTTTGATTTGCATTTCTCTAATGACCAGTGATGATGAGCATTTTTTCATATGTTTGTTGGCTTCATGTATGTCTTCTTTTGTAAAGTGTCTGTTCATATCCTTCGCCCACTTTTGAATGGGCTTGTTTGTTTTTTTCTTGTAAATCTGTTTCAGTTCTTTGTAGATTCTGGTTATCAGCCCTTTGTCAGATGGCTAGACTGCAAAAATTTTTTCCCATTCTGTTGGTTGCCGATTCACTC
>JAZHEH010000332.1:0-124261 GCA_036589455.1 Ateles fusciceps | reverse complement strand
TGTGTTTATTTGAATATTCTCTCTTTTCTTCTTTGTTGGTCTAGCTAGTGGTCTATTTTATTAATGTTTTAAAAAAAACAGTTCTTGCATTTATTGATCTTTTGAATGGTTTTTGTTGGCTTAATATCCTTCAGTTCAGCTCTCAGCTCTGATTTTGGTTATTTCTTGTCTTCTGCTATCTTTGGGGTTTGTTTTGGTTGTGATGTTAGGTTGTTAACTTGAGATTTTTCTAACTTTTTGGTGGGCATTTGGTGCTATAAATTTCCCTCTTAACATTGCCTTATCTGTGTTCCAGAGATTCTGCTATGTTACATCTTTGTCCTCATTAGTTTCAAATAACTTACTGGTTTCTGCCTTGATTTCATTATTTACCCAAAAGTCATTTAGGAGCAGGTTATTCAATTTCCATTTAATTATATGGTTATGAGTAAATTTCTTAGTCTTGATTTCTAATTTTATTGTGCTGTGGTCTGAGAGATTCTTTGTTATGATTTCACTTCTTACGCATTTGCTGAGGAGTGTTTTACTTCTTATTATATAATTAATTTTAGAGTATGTGCAGTGTGGCAATAAGAATGTATATTCTTTTTTTTTTCGGGTGGAGAATTCTGTAGGTATCTGTCAGGTCCATTTGATCCAGTGCTGAGTTCAGGTCCTGCATATATTTGTTAATTTTCTGTCTTGATGATTTGCATAATATTGTTAAAGTTTTCTATTATTGTGTGGGAGTCCAAGTCTCTTTGAAGGTCTGTAAGAAGTTGCTTTATGAATCTGTGTGCTCCCGTGTTGGGTGCATCCATATTTATGGTAGTTAGATTTTCTTATTGAATTTATCCCTTTACCATTATGTAATACCTGTCTTTGTCTTTTTTGATCTTTGTTGCTTTAAAGTCTGTTTTGTCACAAACTAGGATTATAACCCCTGATTTTTTTTCTGCTTTTCATTTGCTTGGTAGATTTTGGTAGATTTTCCTCCATCCTTTTATTTTGAGCCTATGTGTGTCATTACATGTGAGATGAGTCTCTTGAAAACAGCATAATAACGGGTGTTGGTTCTTTATCCAGCTTGCCACTTTGCATTTTCTCTTTGGGGCATGTAGCTCACTTACATTTAAGGTTAGTATTGATAGGTATGGATTTGATCCTATTATCATGATGTTAGCTGGTTATTTTGCAGATTTGTTTATGTGGTTGCTTTATAGTGTCACTGATCTTTATACTTCAGTGTGTTTTTATAGGGGCTGGTAATGATCTTCCCTTTCTATATTTAGTGCTTCCTTCAGGAGCTCTTGTAAGGTGGGTCTGGTGGTAACAAATTCCATCAGCATTTGCTTGACTGAAGCTTAGTTTGTCTGGATGTGAAATTCTGGGTTGGAATTTCTTTTCTTTAAGCATGTTGAAGATTGATCCATAATCTTGTCTGGCTTGTAGGATTTCAGCTGAGAGGTCTGGTGTGCTGTTAGCCTGATGGGATTCCCTCTGTAGGTGGCCTAACCTTCCTCTATAGCTGCCTTTAATAATGTTTATTTTTTTAATTTCAAACTTGGAGTATCCGATGATTATGTGTTGGAGGATGATCTAATTGTGGAGTATCTGACTGGGATTGTCTCCATTTCCTGAATTTGAATGATAGTCTCTCTAGCTAGGTTGGGGGAAGTTCTCATAGCTGATATCCTGAAATATGTTTTCCAAGTTGATTCCATTCTCCCCCATCTGTTTCAGGTACACCAATCAGTCCTAGATTCAGTCTCTTTACATAATTGCATATTTCTCAGAGGTTTTGTTCATTCCTTTAATTCTTTTTAATCAATTTTTACCTGCCATTCTTATTTCATAAAGTCAGTCTTCAAGCACTGAGATTCTTTCCTCTGCTTGGTCTATTCTACTATTAATACTTGTGATTGCATTATAAAATTCTTATAGTGTGTTTTTCAGCTCTGTCAGGTAGGTTACACTCTACTCTGTATTGATTATTTTGTCTGTCAGCTCCTGCAATGTTTTATTGTGATTTTTAGCTTCCTTGCATTGGGTTACAACATACTTCTGTAGCTCAGTGAACTTTGTTCCTATCCAAATTCTGATTTCTACTTTTGTCATTTAGCCACCTTTGCCTAAGACTGTTTCCAAACCCTTGCAGGAGATGTGATGTGGTCATTTGGAGGGAAGAAGACACTCTGGCTTTTTTCAGCATTCTTTCACTGAGTCTTATCTTTGTGGGCTTATCTATCTTCAATCTTTGAGGTTGCTGATTTTTGGAATATTCTTTTCTTTTATCCTATTTGATAACCTTGAGGGTTTGATTGTAGTATAAACTATGGAGTATAAGGTAGATTCAGCCAACTGGCTTCATTTCTTGGAAATTTTAGGGGGCCAACACTCAAATCCCAACTCCTGGACTGTGTGCTCTACCTCTGGCTGACTTCTCTAGGTCCCCAGTTTTGTTCTCTGGCTCCTCAAGCTATGGAGTATACTGCACTGGGGGTATCAAAGTGTGACAGCTGCAACAGAGTGTTAGCAGATGCAAAGGTGCCTGCTTCCCTTCGGTGATTCACCACAGTGTCAGAGGCAAGGTAGCTGGGGGGAAGTGGGGTCCTCTGCTGGAGACTGTGAGCACTGTTGCACTGGAGGTGTTGTTGGCTTGGGGCAGGGTGCTAGTCAGCACAGGTCTGGTTGCCTTATCCGTGCTCTGCAAGCAGGAGTGATCACTCAGGATGTGGGAGGATTCCCTTTTCTTTGCACAGCATTAGTAAAGGTGGGGCACTGGTGGGGGTGTGGTTGCTGGTCCTGTGCCTGCCAAGGCTCTGTCTGTAATGGTGGTTGACACGAGTAGAGGGGCATACTACACTCCTGCATGCTGGTGGGGCAAGTAAAGAAAACTCACCAGTGAAGACACGCACCAGCAAAGTGATGTGGGGAGTTGCCATGAGCTCAGGGGAAGCTGCAGTATGGGGAGGGAATGTGTAGGCTGGTATGCAGCTGTAGTGGCTGCCTTGCTGGAGCTCTTTGCCAGTGGTCCACTGGTGCAGAAGTTATTGTGTGGAACCCCAGGGCACCGAAGACTGCCTTGTGAGCAGGTATGCCAGGAGAGTCCAGCAGACCAAGCAGGGCTCAGGTTGGACCAGCCTTGTCTGATGTGAAAGACCACCCTGTAGAGATTAGGTCTGGTAGTTCCCCCTATGGCTAAAGTCTCATGGGAGCAAGGTCATAGAGGAATGACCATTCCTGGCCATACTCTGCTACAGATACTGCCACACCAAACCCTCTGGGCTCCACATCACCTGGCTTGCTGCCCCACCACTTTGCTTGTCTCCTGGAGACTCCACTCCAGAGAGATGTGGGTCAGCAATTGCTCAGTGCAACCATCCCAGGATGGAGGCTCTGTGTTGTGAGCCCAGGCTAGGAGCTCCCTGTCTGGTGTTGAGCAGTGTGGAGTTGGGGTGTGGGACATGTGGAATACGGACTGGCTTCCTCTCCTTGGGTGGATGGCAGCTTGTTGGAGGTGTAGATAAGGCACTTAGGATAATGATGTGCTCCTTCCTTAGCTTGAGGGTAGCAAGGACGGCTTCACTGCAGAGGCAGTGGCAGTGGCCAAGAGGCTTTCAGTTGCCCCTGGAGGCTCTGTCAAGGCTCTAAGAAATGCATCTGTGAAGTGAGACACAGCATCACTGAAAAGCTCTGTGGTGGCTATTCTCTGTAGTCCAGAAATGACAGCAGGAAGTACTGTCAATAACTGAATTCAGAGAGAATAACAGCATCTAAGAGTGGCAGGGGGCAAGTGGTAGCAATTAATGGACAGCAGAACTGATGTAGTCATGAGAATGGTCTGACCTGTAGAAATCTTTGGTATTATAACTGATGGTAGTATCCTTAGAACTGAAGTAGACAGACATTCAAGTAAAGTCTTAGTCGATTTGATAAGTAGCTCTAGGTCTGGTAAACAAGTATGACCTGAAATGCCATAATAGAGAGTCATATAATCTCAACCCATTCTCAGACTTTATTCTCTTGACAGATAAAAAGTCCCTTGAATAATGGAGACCCTTAAATAAAGGATCTTTGAATATGGAATTCCTTTGAGAAAAACCAATTACACAGGCAATATTTATATTATAATACTCCTCTTAGCCTTCTCAAAAGGGACCTTTGGTCATTTTCCAGGATAACTGTACATTGACAAAAGAATAATAATCAGACTTAGTGATTCTGATTCTGAATTGACACTAATTCCTGGAGAAACAAAATGCTACTGTGGTCCACCACTCTGTATAGGGTTAAATGAAGTAAAGTGATAAATGAGCTTTTGGCTTATGCCAATCTGGAAGTGGGGTCAGTGAGTTTCTGGACCTACCTTTTGATTAATGTTCCAGTTATAGATTGCATTGTTGGAACAGACATATTCAGAAACTGACAGAAGCCCCAAGTTGGTTCTGTGCCCTTTGAGGTAAGAGCTATTATAGCAGGAGAGGCTAAACAGATGCTACTAAAACTACCTTTACTACCAAATTAGCAAACCAACAGTAATACTCTGTTCTTAGAAGGTTTGCAGAGATTAGTGCCACCATAAAGGATTTTAAAGATTCAGGTGATTATTCCTACTAAATCTTAATTTGCTATTTTGTTTGTGAAGAAGATGGATCTTGGAGAATGATGATTGCTTATTATAAACAATAAAATTATAACTGTTGTTCCAGGTGTTGCTTCATTGCTGGGACAAATAAATATATCCCCTAAGCACCTGGTATGCAGATATTGATCTGGTGCTTTTCCCTTTTTACCTATTCTATTAGTAAAGAGTGTCAGAGCAATTTGCTTTCAACTAGCAGGGCTAGCAATATACTTTCACTGTGTTACTTACGGGCCGTATAAACGTCCTAGCCCTAAGTTAAAATCTGATGGACAGGGACCTTACCTTAATCATTGCTCCTTTCCACAGGACATCAATACATTTATGGTATTATACTGATAGGACCTGGTGAGCAGGCTGTAGGAACTGCTCTAAACATCTTAGTAAGAATACATGTAAAAGAGGGTGGGAAATAAAAGTTCACAAAAAATCTCACAAAAATTCAAGGGTGTTGAATGACCCAGCAGATCAGATGGTGTTTGAAGTGTCTGTAGCAGACAGGGATGCCATAGGAGTTTTACGTAGCATACGTAGGTGAATTACAGTGGCGTCTTTAAGATTTGGAGCAAAAGCATGACATGCTCTATGGATAACTTTTTCTCTTGAAGGCAATGGTTCTTGGCTTGCCCCTGGGCACTAGTAAAGGCTGATCATGGACTACCAAATTACTGTAAGACCTGAATTGCCCATCATGAACAAGATGTTTTCTGATCCACCAAGCCACGAAGTTTCACATGGATTGCAGCACTTCATCATTAAATGAAAATGTTTTCGATGAGACTGGGCTCAGACATGAGTAACTAACCCAAATGTCCATGGTCTCTACTCATGCTACATAGATTTCTCTCTCTCAGTCTTCATCCATGGCCTCATAGGAGGTTTCCTATGACCAGAATGGAGGACAAAAACCTCTGGGTATGATTTACAGATGATTCTGCAGAATATTCTGGCTGTACCCAAAGTGATGTCTGTAGCACTGCAAACCCACCATGAGATAATCCTGAAGGACAGTCGTAGAAAATCATCCCAGTGAGCAGAATTTCCAGTAGTGCACCTTGTTCTTCATTTAGCTAGAAGGGGAAATCAGCAGAAGTTCCATTCTGTACTGATTTATGTTTGTGGCTAATTGTTTGTCTGGATTGTCAGGAAATTAGAAGCAGCAGGATTGAAAGACTGGTGACAAGGAGGTCTGGGGAAGAGTTATGTGGATAGACCTCTGTAAATGGGCAGAGTATGAAAATACTTGTAAACTTAATCTAGTGTCAACTGAAATGCCCTTCTCTTTCCCAGTTTTCTTTTTGGGAATATCTAGGAAAGGCATTACCCCCCTTGTTTTTCTATTCTATCTTTCCATCCTGGCCTCTGAAACTTCAAGGAAATTTTACCTTTTACCGAAGGAAATTGTAATTTTCTTCTCATTATTTTTCTCTTTGATTCTGTTTAAGATTCAAACTTGCTTTTTGCACTGGTCTTTCTCCTTGAGTCTAGAAAAAAAAACTTTCTATAGATTGTCTAGCATAGACTTTCAAAATGTCTTCTTTGGGATGTAATAACTCCATTGGGATTTTTCACTACAACTTAAATAGTTGTTACATACCCTGTAACATAAGAGATTCATTCTTTGTGTACATTATAATAAAATATATTTTTTCCTGACTAGATGAGATTACAATCATGTTCAAGGCATAGGTAATTAATTCAGAACCAAATTGAAACAACATGGTAGAGATGATCCTAGATGCCTATTAGCATTTGGCCTACTCCCTTTAATTTTATTTTCATTCTAATTGGTTATAGGCCAAAGAAAGTAAATTTGAACAGAATTTGAGCTTAGCATAGAAATGTAAAGTCCTGAATAGCACCTACAACAATTACAATACCATTACTTTGATTATCTCCTGCCCATGTTATGTAGCAGTTTTATAGCTATAGTTTTGGTTAAGTGATTTTTTAAAATAATTTTTTGAAAATTTTTCTTCCCATATATGCCTATCTTCTAAGGTTCTGATGGCTCTGAGACCAATCTTATCAACATGCAGTAGGGACCTTGTCCCATACGGTCCCTAAAGAAGTAAACATATCACTCTAGTGTAAACTCCTGGAAAGACCCTCTCTCAAATACAGGAGTGAATTTCTCTTCGCTCAAGAACATTTCTTCTCATTCAACTTGAGGTTCTAGAAAAACCTATTAATCCAAAAATGAAGCCATCTCTTTCTAAATATAGACTGGGCCCTGTGCCTTAAGTTACTAGGCAACACTCTAATTAATACTTAAACATTTAAGCTTGCGGTACCATGCCAGTTACCACCCAAACCCCTGAGATCACCAGTCACAGGAAGCACTCCAAAATGCTAGGCTCCCCGTGGGATTCTTTGCCATCCAAATGCTACTTTCTGGTGAAAATGTCCTACATTGGTACCTAGGATGCTAATTACTTAGAAGTAACAATATTTTTGTTCAGTAATCAATTGAACACAGCAAAAGGAAGTAAAATGCACCTTGCAGTAGAGTTTGAGTGTTGTTGACTTGGTAACCCCTGACAAACAATATTAGATGTTTGAACCTCGGCTTAGTTGGCAAGAGGACTCTTATTTTCTTCTTCTTCTTAATCTAGGCCCTGTTCCTCACATGTAAGGAGGGCTGCTTCTGCAAAGCACACATTTTCCTCAGCCAACCATACAGAAGGTTGTGATTATTCAATAGTCAGTATGTGGCAGAACAGAGAGGCTGGCATGCTGCTGGGCTTCTGATGCTGTGCCTCAGCCTTGGTCTGGCAGCATGGTCAATATGGTCAGGTTATTCTTCTTTTCCCAGACAGATTTGTTTTTATTCTAATAATAAAGAATCAATAAAGAGACAGTGAGAAGATCTAGAAGTATTCACCCCCAATACTGCTCCATCCCTATGGAAATATAGGAGAAGCAAGTATTCTCCCAATAGATACCAACTGAAATGAGGACAAAGCGGATGTTGTAGGTGGATGTGAGCTATATTAGAAAAACATTTTTAAAACTTCAACAGCTCAGTTTTAGCTGTTAAATTCCTTTGCAAATAGCCAATGGATTAATTTTTTTAAGCTTATTATAAAGCAGGATAGCGTATTTCTCTTGCTTGGTTCTCTTGAGCCCAGGCTCTTAGAAATGGGAAATCTGGTTTACACAGAAACAAGTTCAGTTCTCAAGGTCAAACAGCATACTGATGAGCTAGAAGGTCTTTATTTATTGAATCTGCTTACTCTGCCACACATCAAACGGTGTTGTCCATATGTTTCTCTCAAAAAGAAAGCCATGGGATATTGCATAAAACTGCTGAATCATCGTCATGGTACAGACGAATGCACAGTTTTCAGGAGACATCTCTTCTATCAACAAAGATTTCCTGAGCAATTTCTTTTTTTTTTTTTTTTTTTATAAATATGTACTTTATATATATGTGTGTGTGTCTGTGTGTGTGTGTATATGCACACGCAGAGAGAATATATAGACCTTGAGCCCACAGGTCTACATTAAATCTTTTCTTTTATGCTTCTAGCACACTGTCTATCCTCTGTTAAACTGATTACATTTTCTTGTAATTGTTTATTCAATCATTTGTATTCTTTTTTTTTTTTTTTTAAAGAGAAAAAGAGAAAGAAGGAAGAAAAAAAAATGAAAGAGAAAAAGAAGAAGAGGGAAAAAAAAAAAGGGAGAGAGAACGAGAATCTTGCTCTATTGCCCCAGGCTAAAATGCAGTCTACAAATGGATATTAAAAGCATTTTTTGTACTAATAATTGTGTTATACAATGGAGACAGGAAGGAATAAGGGAGGAAAATAACAAACAAACAACCAACCAATATTTCATTTAAACCTATGAAATGCTATGCAATTGCTAGGGAGTGATTTACTCCCAACCATGTGGTCACTTTTAGAATAAATGTGATGTGTTACTGAAAAAAAAATGTATATTTTGTGGATTTGGAGTAGAGAGTTCTGTAAATGTTTATTAAGTTTACTTATTTGAGGTTTAAGTTCAAGTCCCGGGTATCCTTCTTAACCTTCTATCTCATTAATTTGTCCAATATTGACAATGTAATGTTAAAGTCTCCCACTATTATTGTGTGGGAGTCCAGGTCTCTTTATAAGTCACCAAGAAGTTGCCCTATGTATCTGGGTACTCCTATATTGGGTGCGCATAGACTTAGGGTCGTTAGCTCTTCCCGTTACATTGATCCCTCTACCATTATACAATGTCCTTCTTATCTCTTTCGGTTTCTATTACTTTAAAGTCTATTTTATCAGAGATGAGAATTGCAACTACTGCTTTTTTTTTTTTTTTGCTCTCCATTTGGTTGGCAAATCTTCCTCCATCCCTTTGTTTTAAGTCTCTGTATATCCTTGCAAAAATGTGGAACGCTTCACGAATTTGCGTGTCATCCTTGCGCAGGGGCCATGGCTAATCTTCTCTGTATCGTTCCAATTTTAGTATATGTGCTGCCGAAGCGAGCACGAGCAATTTCTTTACTATATTCCCCCATGATGCTGAGATAAGTCCTGGGGATGTAGTGACAAATGTTGTATTGTCCTTACCTTTCACAAACTTCAAAGTGCCAAGTAAATACAATGTTTAGTTTTTTACATGCAATGTTATAAATTACACAGATTTCTGGTTGATAAATGCAATAAGTGCTCTTTTACAGAGCACTTGTTAGTCTATAGATCTGGTCACAATGTAAACCAAATTTCAACCCCCTTCCAGGCATCTCTGTCACTGTAATGTAAGAAGAATCAACAATGCTTCCCACGTGCGTATGTCACATTATATAGCATTTACCAGAGTTATCCAAGATAAAATGCTTATTGGTCATGTGAAAAAGGGAAAATATGGGCTCAGGTAACTGGGAAGTCCAAAGAACATCTGGCTTCTGGCAAGTTTTAAATGCTGTAATGTCATTAGTGTCCTGTTTCCCTTCATGTATCATCATGTGTCGGAGAGATGGCCAGTGGTAACTTTAGGCCTGTGTTTGCAACTCCTCATCCCAGCCAGCATTCGTTCATGACATTTTAAGGAGGACTCTGTCCCAGTTTGGTTCAGATGTTCATGCCTGACCCAGTGGCCAGGGCTGTGGCCAGTGCTATGGAGAACTACTACTGGTTGGATTCAAGTCATGGACCCACCTGAGGCAAGGGAAGGCTGGGGTCTGTGGGACGCTCACCCTTTGCCCCCAACTGCATGAAATGAGAAAGAGGGAATTCCACAGAGAAAGGGATGATCCTATAAGATGAAGAGGGGAAAGGGTGCTAGGAGGCAAAAACCAAAAAGTATCCAGGGAAATCACTCTCTAATATAGGTCCTTCCAATCTGTTTACACCTGGAAATAGCAAGATTCTTATTCTGTTAGGTACTAGGGTGCTGGTTAATGTTAGAAACAACTGGAAGGCTGGAGAAAAAAGCCCTGATTTGTACTATGTGGCAAATTCCATGGTATAAATACTCCTATATGGCTGCTCCAACTTGCCAACCTCACAGGACTGCACATGGAGCTGGGAAGAAATGTGTAGTAGGCAGCACACCATTATATTCTATCCCAGATACAATGCCTATAAATGACCACTAGAACACAGAAAATAGTAAAATGCAGTAAAATTATGAGGAAGTGATGAGTTTTTATTACATTTGTTTCCATATGGTATATTATATTACAAGTTTATATCATATACTTTAAAAATAATGGTTTTAATATCTCAGCTCTCATTGCCGCTCTTAATTTCAAATTCATACTCTTTCTGTCACTCCCTACCTTGGATAGTTTACACATTTACCTGTCTGGACTCAAAAGGTCCTCATGAAATTTTTGATTATCCAAGTTATATTTTTGATAGGGCAAAGTACATTTCTCTCTTTTCTACTTTTCAGGACAGAGTAAATGTATGCTTCTTAACAACTCTTTCTTTGGCTACCAGTAAATTTAGCTATACTGAAATAGAAGAATTTGTTCAACACTTAATTGTCGTTTTTTAGATAAACTCTTAAAATATACAAAACATATCCCCCACGGAAAATAGGTCAAACACAAACTACATCACATTAAATGAATAAAATACAGCCTTAGAGGAACAAAAAGGTAATAAAGTAACATTATCAGTTAAAACCAAGAACTCAATATAGATACATTGGTAAAATAAAAGTAAAAGCAACTTGCTGCAGAACTACTCTTCACAATTCAAAGAAACATGGAAAAGTTCAAAGACTTGCTAACAGCTAATAGGAGCTAAGCAGCTCCTATTGCTTTTTTCAGGGAATAGGCCAGAAGGGGGTCAGAAAATTTTCATTTTGTGTTTTGATCTACCTCTAAGTTAACATATTCTGCAAATTTTCATGACCCAATTGGATGGGCTGAAATTACTCAGAGAAAAACAGAAAGAATTCAAAGAAAGAGAGCTTGTATTGTCAGGTGAATTATTTTTTTAAATTAATATGTGTGGAGATGAAGAGTGTCCAGGAAAACAAGCAAGGATGAGAGATCACTTTGGTTAAGAAGAGAATTCTCATGTTGGACCTATGCAAATCGCAAGTTGCACTAAATTATTTTCATAGGTATATCAGAAGACATGGGGATTCTTCTTGTCCATAACTAGTAATTTCTTTGGAAAGAAAATTTATAAATCCCATTCTCACTTTGGGAGTCAAATGCTATTATCTGGAACATTTATTCTCTGGACAGTAGAATAAAGCCACAGGCAACAGAAATATTTCTCTTTAATTAATTTTTACCAGCATCACTTTTGATTATAGACCAATGTTTAATCCAATTTTCCTGCAAGTTGTGTGGGTTTGGCTTTCCCTGATGTTCTGTTTATAGCCTCTCAGTGTGTTGCTTGGAAAATGATGGTGAAGTTATAAAGATAGCTTAGTGACTTCATCCAAGGCATGAGGAAACAAAGAGGTGGCTCAGGAATTAGAAGATCCTTTTTAAGTGCAGATGCCCTCTTAGGAATGAGTAACAATGGCAACCCCATGAAACAAGCTACCACCCTCCTCACAATAGGGCAATTAATTTGATGTGTTCAAATGAATGCATCTACTTCAAGAGTATGTGTTATAAATGCTCCTCATCTCTGAAATTCTCTCAATATGCACAAAAAAATTCCAGTGTCTTTATTCTGGACTATGAGAAATCTTCGGGAAATAAGAATATTGTGAAAAGGAAGAGACTGCTTCTCAGACCAAAAATGTATTCTTAAACCTCCCAGTGCGTCTTTATTCAGAAGAATGTTTCTGAATAAAGAAGTTACTTATTTCTCAGCTCTGACTGAGGAAATACTGAGCAAAAGTTCACCAAAGTCTGCAGCTGTCAGCTTTGGAAGCACTGTGAGGTTGAGGAAATGATGCTTCTTGCCAACTTTAAGTAGGACCTTATAATCTGATGAACTGGATCTAGTGGTCTCTGGCCTTCAAAAGGATGCAACAAGGGCAAAGCAAGGAAGAGGTGAAACTATGTGAAGAAAGATTGTAGGGCTGACATTTGAGGAAGGAGCTTCATACTCTGAATCCAAGGGCAAGAATGAAGATCTAAGCAGAGTGCAGGAAGTAGGGAGGCATGGAGCTATGGAAGAGAGAGCACAGGGAGGTGACCCGAGATGGACCCCTGAATTCAGCTCTGTCATCTGGATTTCCATTTTCACAGGTCAGAAAGATGAATGGTCAGATGAGCTTGTTGCCTTCTTTCTCCTTCTTTCTTGTTCAAGTTAGCTTATAGAGGCTAGTCTGGGAGGTTTCTTACTGGAGGCCCCAGGACTATGTCCCAGGAATTACACAATGAACCCGTGAATGTCAGAAGGCCATTTGTACAAGAATAGGGTCTTATTCTGTCTTAGGAAAAATATGATGATAGGATGTAGCTGTAGAAGTTTTAGAATGTATGAACTTTGACACAATAAGGTATGCAGTAAAATGCTGTGTAATACCACTATGGGATTGATGATTTGACTGTAGCCAGGCCTGCTTCAAGCTTGATGACACAGCAATAAATAAGAAACAAAGGTGCATATGTACAATTGAGTAGGAATTTTTCATGAGTTAATAGTATGAATCTTTCAGTACTGACACCATAAAAGGATAGGCTTTTGTAACGTAGATAATTTTTTCTCACAGATGCGAACTTTACACAAATCTTTATGTGGACCTCTGTGAGAAAAGAGGAAGGCCTCAGAAACCACTTCCACTCACTTGTATCAGTTAATTCATTTATTCAGCAAATGTGTGTAAACACCTGCAATGTGCCAGGTGCTGTTTTAGGCACCAGGAATATAGCAGCAAACAAAAACAGGCAAAAATCTCTGCCCTCTGAGAGCTTATATCTGGCAGGGGGGAGTGAGACAATAAAATAAATTCATCTAGATTGAAAAAAATCTATTAAAAATGTTTGTTCAGGGATACATGTACATGTGGTAAAACCATAAACAAAAGTAAGAGAATACTAAACATAAAATTGTTGGTTTGGCAGTAAGCTGAAGTGAAAGGGACTGTAGATGCATCTGGGAGGTCACACTCAGGCATTCTCAGGCCAAGAGCAGCCCTTTGTGATTGAGCTCAGCTCAAACGCATTTCTGTTCTGTATAGAGCTTAGCACCTTATCAGCCCAGAGAAAGACTGTGGTTAGATTTTGGTGACTGAAAAAATAAAAAGCTCCTAGTCAGACAATTTGTGTGTGTAGGAGTTGGACTGATGTCTCTGAATATTCCAACAGTCCAACTTCTAACTGGGGTGCCTGTATTCATCAGCATGGGCTGCCATAACAAAATACTATAGATGAGGTAGTTTAAAGAACAGAAATTTCTTTTCTCAGAGTTCTGGAGGCTACAAGTCCCAGGTCAAGATGCTGGCTGATTAGTTTCCTGGTGAGGGCTCTCTTCGTGGTTTGCAGACAGCCACCTTCTTACTCTATTCTCATATGGCCTTTCCTTTGTGGTGAAAGAGAGAGACAGAGAGAGAGAGAGTGAGCAAACAAACGTAAGCTCTGGTATCTCTCTTCTAATAAAGACACCAATTCTAAAGGACTAGAACCCACACTTATGGCCTCATTTAAACTTAATTACTTGTCTATATAAAGACTCTATCTCCAAATACAGTTACACTGGCACTTCAACAAGTGAATTTGGGGGGAGGGTGGCCCAATTCAATTTAAAATAATGCCTATGATAATGTATTTTGCTGTGAAACATTCTTCTGCTAAGGTGCTCAGGAGGGCCCTCTGACCTGGGCACGTTTGCTTTGTCACCTGTTCTCTGAATCCTTGCTTAAAGTCTACCAAGTGCTATATGAGGTAGTTTGAATGGAGTTTCCACAAACAAACAAGCTAAAGCTAATATTTTCATCAAGTCACTTTCGTTCTTCTCTTATGAAAATTCATCAATCTGCTACTAGACTTTCAAATGAAAACCTGTATCTTTATATATCATTCTATTATAATTTTAGATTTATCTGACCATTATTGTTTGGAATGGTCCTAGCAAAGAATCAGTTTTATCAAATTCATGCCTTTTAAAACATGGCTCTTTACTAACTATTTTTCTTTGTTTTTATTTTTTATTTCTTTTTCTTTTTCTTTTCTTTTTTCCACTTTCTAAGGGTTTAGATGTTTTTATTTTGTATTAGACCACAGCTACTCAGAATTAGAGTAATCAAATTTCTACTTCAAGACACCCATAACAGGCCAGGCACAGTGGCTCATGACTTTAATCCCAATACTTTGGGAGGTTGAGGCAAAAGGATTGCTTAAGATCAGCCTGGGCAACATAGTGAGACCCCATTTCTACAAAGAAGTTGAAAAATTAGCCAGGCATGGTAGCACACACCCATAGTTTTAGCTATTTGGGAGGCTGAGGCAGGAGGATGGCTTAAATACAGAAGTTTGAGGCTGCAGTGAGCTACGGTCACACCACTCCATTCCAGCCTGGATGACAGAGTGAAATCCAATCTCTAAAAAAATAAAAGTTACTCATTATATTGCTCCATGTATGGCCTCTTTTATATCTTTGTTGGTTAGTTATCTTTAATAATGTCATCAGCATTCATTAACTCGCCTCTCTGAAAAAAAAATGATAGCCTACCTATGCCTTTTTGGTCCCCTTCCATGGTAATCCTTTGGTTCCCCTTACTTAGGGTAACCTCCACCCTGAAGAGGTGTTCCTCATTCTCTCTTTTCTCTTTATCAGAATTATGTTTAAGGTTACAAAAATGAGTATCAAATTGCATGTTATCTTTAAGGAATTACTTTTTTTCACTTAATAGTATATTGCTAAGGTGCATTCACATTATTGTGTATTACTGAAGGTCGTTTATTTTAACTGCTATATGAAACTTTATGTGAATATACTGCCATTTATTCACCAGTCTCCTTACATGAGCTCTTGGGTTGTTTACATATTTTGTTAATATGAACAATGGTGCTATTGTTTCTGTGGAATTGTTTCTGTGGAATTGTTGCTCACTGGGGTATGAATGTTCAACTTTATAATACTGCCATTGTCTGAATGTTTGTGTTCCCCCTCAAAATTCATATGTTGAAATCTTAACCCCCAAGGTGATAGTGTTGGGAAGTGTGGCCTTTAGCAGGTGATTAGGTCATGAAGGTGGAGGCCTAACTATTGGGATTAATGCTTTTATAAGGAGACCCAGAGAGTTAGCTATCCCCTTCACCATGTAAGAACACAGCAAGAAAGTACCTTCAAGGACCCAGAAAGCAAGCCCTCACCAAACACCAAATCTGCCAGTGCCTTGCACTTCCCAGCCTCCAGAACTGTGAGAAAAAAAATTCTGTTGTTTATAAACCACACAAATTATGGTATTTTATCTTAGCAGCCAGAATGGACCAAGACAAATATCAAATTGTTTTTCTCATGGTTTTACCATTTTGCATTCCCATCAGCAATACAAGAGATCCTGTGAAATCACATTCTCCTAAATACTTGATATTGTAAATGTCAAAATTTGTTGCCATTCGAAGGAATATAATATGCTATTAACTGTGTTTTTGAATTGTGTTTCCTCCGTTGCTAATGAAGTTCAATATTATTTCAAATCTTTATTGGCCATATGTATTTCCTCTTCTATGAAATGCATGGATGGAATAATATTTGGAAAGAGATAAAATTAGAAGCTTTCCACATTTCATATGCAAAATTGAGAACTTCAATATAAAGAATGAAACTTTATGCTCATGTTAGAATATATAAGTGAATATGTTTTAGACCTTAGTGTAGCAGATTTCCTTAACAAGACACGGAAACTGTAAGACCATAATAAATTTGCGTGAAATTTTATTCATCAAAAGACATATTCAAGATGTGAAAAGAGACAAGTTACAGACTGAAGGAAAATATTTACAATACATACTACCAACAAAATATTAGTATCAAAATAATATTTAAATTAAGACCTCTGAATCATTAAGAAAGACATAAAAAACCTATAGAAAAATAAGCCAAAGGCATGGAGATGTATTTCTTTTATTTTTCATTATATACCAATCTATTTTTAAAATTAGATATAATAAGGTACAATGATTAAGAATATGAAATTTGGATTAAAAAAAAAAAGCCTCGGTTAAAATCCTTGCCCTGGTACTGATTAATTGTGTGATCTTGGCAAGTTTTCTTAAACTTCCTAAGTTTCAGTATTCTCAGCTGTAAAATGTTATTGTGCCATTAATTGATGAATGGATAAAGGCAATGTGTTATATCCACACAATGGAATATTATTCAGATATGAAAATGAAGTACTGACACCTGCTACCACATGGATAAACTTTGAAAATATTATGCTAAGTTAAAGAATCCAGGCACAGAAGGCTGCATATTGTATGATTTGATTTATATAAAATATCAAGAACAAGCAAATCCATATGGACAGAATGTAGATTAGTAGTTGCTATGGTTTGAATGTGTTCCTTCCACAATTCATGTTGAAACTTAATCCTCAATGTGGTGGTATGGGGGTTGGGACTTTTGGAAAGTGGTTTAGTTATCAGGGCTGTGCCCTCCCAGATGGATTAGTAGTGCCTTATAAAAGGGCTGAAGGGATCAAGCTAGTCCCTTTTTCTTTTCTTTTTTTCTTTTTGAGATGGAGTCTTGCTCTGTTGTCCAGGCTGGAGTACAGTCACCTGATCTCAGCTCACTGCAACCTCTGCCTCCTGGGTTCAAGCAATTCTCCTGCCTTAAGCTCCTCAGCAGCTGAGATTCCAGGTGCCCACCACCACGCCTGGCTAATTTTTGTATTTTTAGTAGAGATGGGGTTTCACCATGTTGGCCAGGCTGGTCTCATGCTTCTGACCTCAAGTGATCTGCCTGTCTCAGCCTCCCAGAGTGCTGGGATTACAGGCATGAGCCACTGCATCCAACTGTTAGTCCCTTTTTTGTTCTTCCCTCCCTCTGCCATGTAAAGATATAGCAAAAAGGCCCTCACCAGACATCTAAAGCTAGTAAGTTGGTCTTGAACTTCCCAGGCTCCAGAACTGTAAGAAATAAGATTTCTATTATTTATAAATACTCAGTTTTCTGGTATTTTTTATAGGAGCACTAATGGACTAAGATAGTGGTTTTCAGGAGCTGTGGCGTGGGAAACCACTATCTTAGTCCATTAGTGCTGCTATTAAAAAAAAAAAGTTATTGTGAATATTAGTTACATAAGACAACTCATGTAAATGTCTCAGCATATTGCTTGCCACATAATAATCATGCAAAAATGGCAGGTAGCTTGAAAAATGCGATTCCATTTTCTTTTGTTTTACTTTCTTTTTAGCTATGAATATCTCTCTCCAGCATGTATGTTTTTTGGACTCAGATTTCATAAAGGATTCTCCTTGAAATGGCCTTCAGAAATAGAATTAAAATAATTATGATAGTTATCCATGTAAATAATAGCTAGCATTTATCGAGTGCCTGCTAGATACTAGTCCCAATACTAGATGTTTTCTGTAGTTTACTTGTTAGATCTATAGAACAATCTTATGAGTTATCCCTATATTACATTAGAGAAAACTGGGACTTTTTTGACTCAATATCAGATAACCAGCTGATCTGAGAATAAAACTAATAACTTTGTTTTTTTTTTGAGACGGAGTCTCACTCTGTTGCCAGGCTGAAGTGCAGTGGCACATCTTGGCTCACTGCAACCTCTGCCTCCTGGGTTCAAGAGATTCTCCTGCCTCAGCTTCCCGAGTAGCTGGGACTACACCACACACGCCACCACACCCAGCTAATGTTTGTATTTTCAGTAAAGATGGGTTTTCACCATGTTGGCCAGGGTGGTCTCAAATGCCTTACCTTGTGATCCTCCTGCTTCGGCCTCCCAAAGTGCTGGGATTACAGGCATAAGCTACTATTCCTGGCCAAAACCAAGAACTTATAAACTCCCAAAGTCTACTTCTTTCTGTTATATCATATTACACAAAGGTATAAATTGCTATGGGAAAATGCTGAAGAATGCCAAAGAATGCTACGAAGCAATTGATTCTCATCCAGTAATATGTTCAGATCATTTTAAAAATAAATCTCTTTATGTAGATATTTTTTTTCTTTGAACAGGAAAGACTATTTTATAAATTGACAGATGCTGCTGTGGCTGCTGGAAGTGCTTTGCTCCTGATATTCTCCTAATTTTCTCTCATATATAACACAAAATATGGATTAACTTATAGCATAAAAGAAGAACCAAATTAGTCATTTAAATGTCAATTCTGTGAATATCATTTTAATCAAAGCATTTGAAATTCCCTTATCATAATTTTCCACACATCTCTCATAATTAGTAAGAACTCTGAGCCAGTACTATGGTGTTAGAAAAATTTGTAATCAACTGCATATAACTGAAATATCATCAATAAGAATAGACTGTAACATCATTGAGTAATGTAGCCCTCCAGCAAGTCGGCTTCCACAAACAAACCTCCATGGAGGTTTTATTTTTACCCCAGGCTTTTTTTTTTGATCTACTGACAACCGCAAGACTTTGAGCTAGGGCTGAAGACATCACAGGAAAAGTTTCTTTCATGAGATGATCCTTCTCATCATTGTATCGAATTCTCTTATCAGTTCTTATCAGAAGTGGGGCACTTGGGGTTAACAAGCATTCAGAAGCTGCCCCAAAATGAGGCCAAGGGAGTTTGAATGGAAAGCAAAATTTCCCCTTTCAAGTTGGGCAAGTTGCATGACATATCTGAGAGCCAGTGTTTCAGGAAGAACAGCTCTATTCCAAGTATATCAGAAAGCTGGCGTTCCACATCACCGCTGAGCCTCCTGCGTTAAGGAGAAACTAAACTTTCTTGGTGCAGTTTATGAGATGGACACTGTAATATTTACCTTTCATATGCCTCGCATTCATCCAGTATCATTGCTCCTCTCTTATAGCCAGGAAATTGAAGCTGAAAGTTGTTAAGCAACTTACCTACACAGCTAGGTGGAGGGGTCAAGAATAGAACTGGCCCCCAAAGTTAGGCTGTTTTCATAACATTATTGCCTCTCAGAGAAATTCATTGGCTAAGCAAGGAAGAATATTGTAAACATAAGAATGAACTAATTCTTTAAGAGATGCATTCTAAAATAAGATTTTAAAGACATGTCCTGAAGAATTATTCTATTCTAAAATTAAAGATAGTTCTATTTGTACATTTCAATAATCCTGATTGTTATGAGGAACATTTTTTATTCCTCATTCTCTGTGCTTCCAGGAAAAAACTGCTAGTCTCTTTTCCCACTGTGTTCTTATTCTTTTCTGAGGGAGGAGGACGACCATTGGGAGGTTGCCTAGAGCATCCCATCTAGAGCGCTGCTGCTCGGAGAGGGCAGCACTGAGACGTTCATGGGCCCTGACTCTCTCCTGCTTTGTTGGACAACTTATTCTCAGATGTGCTAGATTCACATTCCTTTTCCAATCTCTATGTGCTGAGCAGCCATCCCCACCCTAAATTCTCTAGCTTCCAGAGGACCAGTTTAATTCAGTTGTGGGAGTTGTGATATTTGTGGGGTACTAGGCAACTCATTTTCACCTTAAGCATAAACCATGTTTCTGACTCAATCTATGAAACACCCTCTTTTATAACTTGACAATTTGACATCCATTTGGCTTTGGTCTTAGTGTTTATATTTTATTTGCATCATTTTACTTTATTCTTCTAATAACTCTGGAGTCATTTATTTCTCTCTTTCACTACCCACCTTCAGTCTTTCAGCAAAAACATCTCTTCAAAAGATAACCTGAGTCCATCTGTTCTCTTGTCCTCCCGTGCTATCACCCTGGTCTGAGCAACCTTCATCTCTGGCCTGGGTTACTGTTAGCACCTCCCGACTTAGATATGTGTTTCTACATTTCCCTCCTGCAGCAAGAGTGAGCCTTTTGAAATGTTGCTCCTCTGCTCAACACCCTGAAAGCCTCCCCTTTTTGCTAGAGTAAAAGCTAGTCTATGAACTGCCCATTTCCTCTGTGACTTGCCACTTACTCGCTAACTCCCGTTGCTAACACAACTCCAGTCACATAAGCCTCTGTGGTGTTCCTTGAAAACACTAGGCGCATCCATCTCGGGCTCTTGACCATCTTATTCTTCTGCCTGGAACACACTTCCCCCATGGTACCTGTTCATTGAACTCCCTCACCTGCAGCTCTTTCCTCAAATTATTGTCTTCTCAGTAGGGCTACCAGGACCATCCTACTCAAAATCACAAACTACTCCCCCAACTCCTGTGCTTACTGTCCTCCATAATTTTGTTTTCCATGACGTATTTGTAACATAGATAATTTATTTATTACATGTGTTATTTGTATGATGTCTCTCCAATTGAAATTTCATAAGTTTTACTGTGTGTTTTGTTCATTGGTATTGTCTAAGTGCTTGGAACATATTTGTTGAATGAATGAACAAATGAATGAATGTGAAATTATAAATTTCCGTACTTTTTCTATTTCCTTCCATTTTTTGTTGTGTTTTGGTTCTATTTCCTTCAAGCCAATTTTTTAATATTGTGTTCTGTCTCTTTTTTTTTTTTTGGTAGTTAAAATTCCCATCAGGGCTTGAGTTTATTTCTTTTTTTTTTAATTTTTTAATTTTTTTTATTGCATTTTAGGTTTTGAGTGTTCTCCTTTTTTATAAAGCCATGCTAAAAACAGCAAGGAGAAGGCAATATATACAAACGTGCAGTTCTGTTCAAGCACTTACCCCAGAACTACTGGCTCAGTAGGTACAGTAGTCCCCTTATCTGTGGTTTCACCTTCTGTGGTTTCAGTTACTGGAGGTCAAATGTGGTTCTAAAATATTAAATGGAAAATTCCAGAAATAAACAATTCATGTGTGAGTTTTAAATTATATGCCATTCTGAGTAGGGTGATGAACTCTCTCACCATCCCACTCCATCCTGCCCAGGATGTGAATCATCCCTTTGTCCAGCTGTATAAACTATCTATCCATTATTCACTTATAAGCCACGTTGGTTATCAGATTGAAAAAACGTAATTTTTTAATAGTATATATAGGGTTCAGTGCTATCCAAGATTTCAAGCATCCACTGGATGTCTTGTAACATATCCCCTTTGGGGAAGGGGGGGACTACTGCATGTTATTGGAGACAAATATTTTGCATGGTGTACAAATGTCTCCAACTTCCCAGCCTATAATGTTTATTTCTTTACCACTCATTGCCTGACTGTTAAGTCAATGCCATGCATATTAGACTTTTGCTAAGACAGCACCTACTTCATTTACATACTTCTGCATGGATGGAGTAACACTAGCTTCTGTAGCAAAGGGAATCCAAAATGGAGTGGCTTAAGAATCCAGAAGTGTGTTTCTTCTCCAACAGCCTTGAGATGAGTTTTGACTGGAGCTCTGCTGTGTGATATCATCTATACCATTGGGCTGGCAGTGGCCCTGTTTTCTGCAAGATATGGCTCCCAAGCTTGCTTTAGCTGTTGCCATTCCCATGTATTTAATTAGCGAGAACTTACCTCATGGCCACCCTTATTTGAGCAATGAAACATAGGAAATGTAGTCCTTCACTGGGCAGCCAGGTCTCAACTATAATCCTATTACTATGAAAGAAGGGTGAAATGGTATCAACTTGCAGTCTCAGTACCGGTAGGTATTATTTTTGATGGATAGCTTCATTACTTAAATTTACATATAAAAGTCACCTTTTTAAGTTACACAATTCAGTGTTTCTTAGTGTATTCATAAAGTTGTGCAACCATCACTATTAATTGCAGAAACTTTTCATCATTACAAAAAGAAACACTGTATCTATTATCAGTCACTCCCTATTTCTCTGTTTCCCAAAACCTTGGAAGCCACTAACCCATTTTTTGTTTCTATGGCTTTGCCTATTCTGGACATTTTATATAAATGGAATCATACAATACATAACCTTTTACATCTGGCTTCTTTCACTTAGCATAATGTTTTCAAGGTTCATCTGTGCCACAGCATGTCTCCATACTTCATTCCTTTTTATGGCTAAATAATATTCCATTGTATGGATATATCACATTTTGTTTATCTGTTCGTTGACCAGTTGATGGTCATTTGGGATTTGGGTTGTTTCCACATTTTGGCTATTATGAATAATTCAGCTGTGAAAATTTGTGTATACATTTTTGTGTGGATGTGTGTTTTTATTCCTCTTGGGTATATATCTAATAGTGAAATTGCTGGATCATGTGGTAACTCTATGTTTAACTTTTTTGAGGAACTGTCTAACCACTTTCCAAAGCAGCTGTACCATTTTACATTCCCACCTGTGTTGTATAAGGGTTCCAGTTTCTCAACCCTTATTATCGTCTGTTTTATTCTAGCCTTCTCAATGGGTGTGAAGTAGTATCTCATTGTGGTTTTGAATTGTATATCTCTGATGACCAATGATCAACTTTTTTCTTTGTGCTTATTGGCCATTTGTAGACTTCTTTGGAGAAATTCCTTTGTCATTTTTAAATTGGGCTTTTTTTTATTGTTGAGTTATAATAGTTCATTATTCTTTATATAGACCCTTATTAGATACATGACTTGCATTTTCTCCCATTCTGTGGGTTGTCTTTTTGCTTTCTTGATAGTATCTTTTGAGGTATCTTCATTTTTTACAGTTGGGGAAAATGTGGCTGAGATATTAAATAACTTGTCCAAGATCACCAGGTAGACCATGTTCCCCAGTCTCCCTTGCATTTAGTTATGGCCATGAGACTGAGTTCCAGCCAAACAATGGGAGTAGTGAAGGAGTCGGGATGTGCACTTCTGAGCCTCCCTGATAGCAACTCCCTGGTGTGATTTTCATGCTCTTTCCTTGCTTGTTCCAAGGCACTGGGATGGTGGTGTCCAGGACAACTCAGACACATCACAATAGTCATTTAGCCTGGGTTCTTGAGTGACTGTGGAATGGTGGGGGTGTGGAGGGGGGAGAACCCCTGGCTGGAATACCTGCCCAGGGCTGGTACAGGAGAGAAAACAAACAAACAAACTTGTTCTTTGGGTCACTGAGTGTTTTGGGTGTACTTGTTATTTCAGCTTAACCATCCCTGACTAATACAACCCAGATTGCATTCTGCTTGAACATTTTCAATGCTGGAAGTTTCACTACTTTTCAAGGCAATAAAGGTAACTCCTTTTTTTAATGCTGAGTCAAAATATTTTTTCCATAAATTCTACACATGGTTCTACTTCTTCCCTTTGGAGTAACAAGAATGAGTTCAGTACTCTTCTTTAGAATAAGCCTTCAAATATTTGCCCACAGCTTAAGGGCGACCAAGCCTTTCTTTCTTCAGAGTCCGCATATAAGCAGTTGTGTTTTATCAATACAAAACAATCGCTCAAGCCAGAAGCTACCTGTCTCCTAAGATATGCTACACCATATGGTATTCAGTGTCACTTCTTTCTTCTGCTGCTTCTTTTAAGGCCAGGTAGAGCAGAGCCATGGAAGAAATTCTCCTCAAGAATTTTGGTTTAGTCCTCTCCCCAGTTTAAACTTGCTCTGCAAGCTGACTCAGAGAAATCTGATAAAATGGAGGTACTTGGGGGTCATGGGATCTAAGCTCTCTTTATATTACCACTGCACTCTGGAAGAGAGACAAAGAGACATTGTGCAAGGAAGGATGAGCCCATGACTCCCCAGGTGCTGATGTAGAAAACGAAAACCTTTTAAAGATGTGTGAATGGAGACCGTGTGAGGTTGAAAAGGCAGCTAGGAAAGCTCTTGAGAGTCTTCCTTTCCATGAAGGCGTTTAAATGGATTTCCTTTTTCTGCTTCTTCTACAGTATCCTGTGGGGGTCCATGTCTCTCAGCACTACCCTTTTTACCTGACAGGATTACTTTTCGCCTTTCCATTTTCCAGACATGACTTCTGACCAGGACTTTCCCATGTAGCCTCCACAATTGCAATATACTACTCTATTAATAAATATGACTGGTCAACATTTGGCTAATTTCCATTCTCTCCCAATTTTAAATGCCTCTCAATGTGATCTAATTCAACTGTGTGTCTGCCTGGTTTAGTCAGCTTAGGGATGTTCTCACCTGCTTGAGTTCTACCACAAAACGGTCACTAAAGTACAATGATTTGATTTAATTTGATTATAATGATTTCTAAAGATATTATTATTATCATTATTTGAGATGGAGTCTCACTCTTGCCCAGGCTGAAGTGCAATGGCATGATCTTGGCTCACTGCAATCTCTGCCTTCGAGGTTCAAGCAATTTGCACGCCTCAGCCTCCCGAATAGCTGGAATTACAGGTGCCTGCCACCATGCCTGGCTAACTTTTGTATTTTTAGTGGAGACAGGGTTTCACCATGTAGGCCAGGCTGGTTTCAAACTCCTGACCTCAAGTGATCTGCCCGCCTTAGTTTCCCAAAGTGCTAGGATTACAGGTGTGAGCCACCATGCCTGGCCAGTTTCTAAAGATATTAAAATATAATCTAGTCTTCAGCCTCAAGAGTTTATCCTAACTTGAGAGGAAGCCAAGTTCCACTAAAATGCCTCAGTTCCTAAAAGCAGACATAAATTTTGCGTAGACACAGTGAGGATTTCAGCTGGTGATATAGACTTAACTGTCAATGCAATTCACTTTTGTAAGATTCCCTGTGGAAAAAGAGGTGAGGAAACAGGTGAAACAGCAGAGTGAGCTGTTTTCGTTTCTAGGCTGACAGACCTGACCTTGCCTGAAAACCATCAGCTGAATATCTCAAGTTGGAAGTATTGAACAAAGCTTATGGCTCTATTGGCAGAGAAGGATAATTGTCTTCCTGCTTACTTAATTCATCTTCCTTCCCCATGAATTTCCTGCATTCATCCGACTTTGACTCATTTTTCTTCTGACTAACAGTTACTTCCATGTCAGGATGCCCCAAAAGGCACATCAACAAGCTGATGGTAGCTAGGGCTTCTCTATTCACCATAATTATCTGGCTCCAAACAAGAACGCAATTTCCTGGGCACTAATGCTATTCATGTTCTGTAATGGTCTCTCCTGCTTCCATTAGTGACAGTAAAAGGCCCTTTGTGACTGGAAAACTTTTATGCATGCACATGTATGCACACATACTTACACACAATATGAAAGTAAACAACAACAACAACAAAACAAACAACTAGAACGTATTTCCCAACAAAAGCCTGATGCTAAGATACTACCATTTCTTTTACTCAAAAAGGTAGTAATTGAAAGCAAAAGGCGATCACTGGCTACTGCTGTGTCTAAAGTCATCTTCAAAGATGATAATGACTTCCCTCTGTGGGTGAGGCACCACCCCCCTTCCCTCCGCCCTGCCTCTGTGAGGTCTAAAATAATCTATTGGTCTTCAATACAGGACTAACCAGAGGTCAGAAGGCAGTAGGAAAAGGATGTAGAATTTGTTCCTCCTTCAGAAAATCCTAGTTTGCCCCCAGGTATACTGTCCTTTTTCTCGTAAAGCCTAGCCACAAATGTAGCCAGACTGTCTCTCATTGGGGAAATAAACTTGCAAGATGCAGTTTCTCTCTTTGGAGAAATTTTTTCTTTTAGGATCCCCCGGTACAGATTGGAATTGACATCTGGATCCTCCTTCACACTCTTTTTCAACAACAATCTCTCCCAACCTAACCTAGTTTTTATTTTTTAGGCCTATGTAGAAAATTGCCTTTAACTTATGTCAAATCTACTTTTGCTGTCAAAGGTTTCCCTCAATAGTCTAACCTCCAATATGTACTTTGCAAACTTCCTCCCAACTTCTCCCATATGTACTAACTCTCAGAAGAAAGTTCCCATTTGTTTTTCAGTATCCAGTTTTTTCTTTTCCTGACAAAAAGAAGGGTATGTATCTATGATGAAAGGAAATTAGTGCTATAACCTAAAATGCTGGGCCTAGAGTCAGCCTCTCAGTTCTAACTCTCACTATTTATAAAACCACGAGTAAGTCATTTGACTATTGAGAAGCCTGTGTTCTTTATTAAAAGGTCAAGATAATGATGCCCAACCTCTAGGGTCAACTGGATATGTCCAGGGAAGAGAGCTATGAAGTAAGATAACGTAGGGCAACCACCTGGCTGGTGGGAAGCACTCAATAGATTTACTAAATCTTCCGGGGGAGAACAAGAAAAATAGATTCTTGTGTCTGCTCCTAGTTCTCTATAAGATTCTGAGGTAACCTTTAATGGAATCCTAGAGCTGGAAAGGCGTTGGTCTCATCTAATGTAACATTATCATTTATCAGAAAGAACTTTGCACTCCTGAGAGGTTAACTGATTTGCCAGAGGCCAGACGTGTCCTCAGGGTTCCTGAGACCATGGCCAGCAGTTCTTTGCCTAATGTTGCCTCTCCCCTAACCAGAAAATTTTCCTTCACCAGACAGATGTATTTTTCTCTAATCTAACTTACTTTTTCTTTGAACCTAGCACTTTAGTCTTGCAATTCCGTTTAAAACTTAGTTTTTTAAAGACCTAAATCATTTTTCTTTCTAAACTTTTGAGCCAGGCATGTGGCTCACACCTGTAATCCCAGCATTTTGGGAGGCTGAGGCCGGTGGATAGCTTGAGGCCAGGAGTTCGAGACCACCCTGGCCAACATAGTAAAAACCCATCTCTACTAAAAATACAAAAAATTAGCTGGGTGTCATGGCAGGCTCCTGTAATCCCAGCTACTCAGGAGGCAGGAGGTTGGAGAGGCCAAGATCATGCCACTGCACTCCAGCCTGGGCTATAGAACAAGACTCAAAAAAACACACACACACACACACACACACACACACACACACAAATCCAAGAACAAACAAACATAAAAACAAATAAACTTTCTCTGAAAGACACTAAAAAGAGAAACAATTAAATTTTATGAAAGCTATATGATGGCTTTACCACATCATTTTAACTTTCCCCTTTGTGAGAGTCACTCAAGCTCCCATCAAGCACATATATAGCTTGACGACATTTGACACTTCTCTTAACAGGGGTTGGCAAGCTACAGCTCATGGGCACAATCATCAGGCTTACTCCTAGTTTTGTAAATAAAGTTTTATTAGAACACAGCCAGCCTCACTGGTTTGTGTATTGTTGCTGGCTGCTTTCTGGCAACAATGGCAGAGTTGAATATTTATGACAGAGACTCTGGTCTACAATGTCTGAAATATTTACTCTCTGGCCCTTTACAGGACAAGTTTGGGGGACTCACTGCTGTTAGCATCCACTTCACCGTCAAACTTCCTTTATATATATCCTCCAAGAAACTATTTTCCACAAGAGCCTGGGTTTATTTTTGCAGAACATTTTAAAAGCATTTGATTGTTTACTTTTGCCTGCATAAAAAATATGGGCAACAATTTGAAAATTATGAGAAAATACAGAGAGCAACATAGCAATCAGCTGTGATCTTGCCAGGCAGAACTATGGACTGTTCTCAGTCCTGGTTCAAGGATTTAGCCAAGAAAGGTCAGGCCCATCAACCCTGGGCATCAAAATTCCTTGAGTCTTCTATAAGCAGCATAGTAGCGTTGAGTTTCAGAGTAGGGAATGGAGATAGCTTAACTGTTGTGTATAATACAGTGGGTAATTCATCATATTTTTAAAAATTTTAATTTTTTAACCTTCTGGGAAGGAGGAAGAGAGGAGAAAGAAAGATGAAATGAAAGAGCAACAAAATACAGAGGCCAAGGGACTTTTAAGGAGAGAGGTGAAGATTATTTAGCTTTAAAGTTGTATGAGTTGCTGTGATATAAACTTTCAATTATCTCCCCCAAACCTTCAGTAAAGTCGACTTCACATCCTAAGACCTGGGGTGAGTGGCGTGTTTGGTTACTCTTTGAACATGGGGGCGATCCACAGCAGGTTTCCCATCATGTGGATCAGGTTCATCACATTCAAGGCAGTGACGCCCTGAGCAAAACAGTCTAGCGGAGCAGCAACCCTGTTAACCTAACACCCTTGGAAATTCAGATCGCTCTTGGCAAGGGCACTGAACTTTCCATAGATTGTGGAATTGGAAGATCTGAGCCCATGTTGTCCGGATTTTAAGGCACAAGGAAAGTACACACAACCCAGTGTATGTGTGTGTGTGTGTGTACGGGGGTGTACATGCGCACGTGTGTGTGGCCTTTGTGTATGTAAACTAGTTTCTTTTCACCTTCCCCTTCTTCCAAAATAACAAAACAACTAAGTCAAAATTCCAGCTGGTTATTTCTTAAACCATGTACCAGAGGATACAAGTTGTTTAGCTGTTTTCTGGAGGGCAGAAGGGGAGGAATAGACAGGAAAGAGTGACGATGAGCTGCATTATTCACCCTCCGTACCCTAAAAGCCAGTGGTGGAACAGTAGTCTGAGAAAGACTTCTCTTCCTCTGAAAAATCACCACAACATTGTCATCATCCTATAAACACTTTTGGAGACATATAATCACAAGTGCACAGTCCACCCTTAGGTGTCTTGTTACATACACTATTGGGCACACCACACAACTTACGTCATGAATAGGGACAGGTGCCTAAATCTATCAATGAAGAAAGGTTCCCTGAGGAGCATAGCTGAGGGAGAATATCCTCCTTTATAACCTCAGATTTTTCCTTTTTTCCCTCAATGCCAACACACACAGCACAATTAACATAATTTTATTTATTTTCAATTGACAAAAAATATCATGTACATGTTATTTTGAAATAAGAACATAGTTTAAATTCATAATCCTTTATTTTTAATTTTTTTCCCTCTACTATAGTGAACAGGACAATACATGATTTTTTATATAGTGTTTGTTTAAATCTTAACTCTTTGTCCAAATCTGATGAGTGTTTGCAGACATTTCTGAAATATCCCAAGTAAAAGTATTTTTTTTTTTTCTGGTTACTCAAGGAGATTAAGACTGGGCAGAAATCACACATTTTCAGGCCAGTCTTAAATGAAAACAGGGTAGTTGGCCTTTCACAGGATACAATCTGAGATACATCTGCACCAATGTTCTCTACACAAGCTTGTGATCCAGTTCTGTATTTTTGCCAAATGAGATGAATTTCTTTAAGTCAAAGCACAATCTCTGTGAAAGTCTCCAGGGAAGAAGTAACACTTCAGGACAAGCTCATCATACACTTTCCAAATTAAAGCTTGCCAGTGGCCCTCCATCCTCTCAGAAAGAGGCCAGGTCTTTCACCGATGCACCGGGCTTTCACTGCCTGGCCCCCGCAGCAGCTGGCCCACATCTATACGAACTCTAGAGAACCCACTCGAGGGGCACACTTGAAAGTGTTTTCAATCTAATGCCAGCTCCTGGCACCTGCTCCTCCCTCCCTGACAGCAGGACCATCTCCTCTGCCGCTAGGAGATTAACTCATCTCAACAGAGCACAGCAGGGCCCCATACAGCACGAGGGTGTAAGTCTACTCATCTGCCTATGTTTGTTTTTCTTCCTTAATGAGGTAGCGTAGCAACCCAGTACATCTTACCGCCCGCACACCACACCCACAACTTTCCCTTCATCCCAGCCCTTAGCAGCTGCGTTCCCCTACACAGAGCCTGGGCTTAGGCCACAAGGCACCATGTGGATGCCAGCATAGCTCTGCTGTTTCCTGCCTTGGTGTACTTGTGCCCGTTTTCTTTGCTGAACTGGCCAGCCCACCCTTGGATGTCTGTAAAACCGTTACATAACTCTGAAGACGCTGGCTCAAACCCAACTGCTGGCCTTCCTAGGTATAGTTCATGACATCTGTGTCTGTGTTTTTTCACTAGCACCTTGGGCATACTCTTGCAGCATTTATAGTATTTGAGATTTTTATTGGTGGTGTTTATTTTCTTTCTCTTCCTCTAGATTTAGTCGAAGAAGAAGAACTGTTATCTTTATACACTCAGCACCTGTTACAGTACCTAACACCTAAATAAATTCTGGTAGAGTCAAGGTAATGTAATAGCTACTAACACCCTAGGAAGAAATACTTTCTTATAGCCTTTGTGGGTGACTAGCTATCATCAGCCTCTTCACTTCAAAATCCAAGTTAGAAAATATTCAACCCAGTATTTCTACTAAACTCCTCATTCCTACGCCCGACCACGTTAATCGGTATCACTCTTGAATGCCTTATAGAGTTTTGAAACAGTGTGCCCCAAACTGAATTCCAGAGTTTATCCCTCAATTCTTATCTTTCTGTTTTTTTTTTTCCATTTCAGTTAATCGCAACTTCATTCTTTCAGTGGCTGAAGCCAAATATTTTGGAGTTAGACCCTGCTTCTTTCCTTTGTCTTATGTTCACATCCAGGGCATTAGCGAATCCTGTTGGCTCTTCCTTGATTCCAGCACTGCTCTGCTGGTCCATGCCACCATGCTTGCTTCTGTTTACTGCAACAGCCTCCTAGCTTGTTCTCCTGCTTCCTCCTTTGCCTGACTCCCACCCTGCCTCACGGTCTCTTCTCAACACAGCAACTCGAGAGCTCCTTTAACGTGATGATTTAGATCATCTCACTTCTGTCCTCAAAACTCACCAATGACCATTTTGTTCCCTGTTCTTCCCAGCATCTGAACAGTGCCTGGCATATAATAGCATTCAATATTTGCTGAACGAATAAATGAATGTTTAAGCCTTGGTTTAAAAACCAGACAGATACCAAGAGGTTGAAATTTATCATATTATTTTGTGGTCACCTAATAGGGTATATAATCTGGATGTACTACATTTTTAATATAATCATGTTTTTAATATCACCAATATGTTCCAGAAATATCTTGATAATGAAGATAAACTCTTTCTATCTAGCAATAAATTGGCCACAAAATAACCATTTGGTCCTGGCTGGTAACATAGCTCTTAGGGAGTTGGTTTCTTCAGCTTTGAAAGGAGAGAACTGAAATCAAAGAGAAGAAACCTGTAGAGACACTGGGAGAATTCAGACCTGGTAGGGTGGGGTAGGGGAGCAACCCCAGAGAGGCAGAACCAGCGTCCTGGACCAATGGGATTGGGGGAGAGTGTGTAAGAGACAGACTGTGAGGATAAACCTCTTCTACTGCCAATCTTTGTCCTTTTCTTCCTTTGAGACCTGGGCCAGGGGGGGTTAGTGAAGTGTTCTTGACTTTGGAAAGTAATGTCAAGGAACAAATTTCCAAGTGCAGCTCATTTACACTGTTTGGGGGATTGTATTTGTACAAAAAGCTATTTAAACATGGAGGTTATTAGCAATAATTTTTTCATTGGTGTATTTAGATAGGAAGCTAATATAAGATGAAGTCATTGGTGGCAACTCTAATGGAGTTTTGAGTAATTGGGTGGAAAGGTTGCTCATCTTTGGGTGGAAAATTATAAAAACAAATAAAATATGTAAATTATAAAAACTTCACCTTTCAGTATTTTAAAATTAAATTGGATTCAATTTTAAAATATTTATAGTATAGATTTCAGATGCAACACTTCAATACCTGCAATTATTTGTGTATGACTTTTAAATTCTTCATTTAAAATGAGAAAAATTGCCTGCTTATGTAACTTTAAACTCTAATAATTTCAGTTCTTGCTCATAGTCAGAAGATAGTAAATGGCATACAAAAGCAAGGCAGATCGAGTTTCCCAACTTCAGCCCAGTGACTAACTCATCACGCATTGTTCAGAACAATTTTCCAACTGATTGACAACATTCTCCAGTTTCTGCTGAGTGATTTTGCAAATTGCTTTCATCATCCTTGCTCTAAGCTCTTCCAAACAATGTGCCTTCAGTGAGTAAATAAATAAACATTTCTGCTTGCTTATATTATGCCCAAATCCAAAGTTAATAAAACTTGAGTGTGACTAGAATTTGTAAAGATCAGATCTAAATAATCATTTATAGAATTGTTTGTTTTTAATTACTAACATAATAAATAACAATAGTTGTAAAAAATTCAGTAATCACAGAAATCTATAGTGTAAGTTGTAAAGTTCTTCCTCTCTACCCACCCACCATCCCCAGGCTCACACCTAGAGGTAGCTGGAGTTATCAATTGGGTATCATTTCAAAAATCTTCTCTACCTACAAAACACACATGCTTGTATACACACAGTACACATAAGTATGAATTTCCCCTCCCTCTCTCCCTCCCTCCCTCCTCTCCTTCCAAAAAACAGGATCTCCTCTAGTTACATCATGAAATCCTTTTTCTACCCAACAAGCATCATAGTGATCCTTCCACAATAGTACATACAAGTTTGCCCCATTTTTAAAACCGCTTTTTGGCATTCTGAATCTCAAATGTGCTACAATTTGTTAACTATTCTCCTGCTGTTTGGCCTTTAGGTTGTTACCAGTTTTTCAAGGTCATCAATAATGTCACAAATGTGGAAATAAGGAATGTATAAAGTAGGGTTAAGTTAAAGGAGCAAGAACAGAGTTGATTTATGCCATTAGATAATCTGAGAACTCAATGTCAAAACACAGTCAGAATTATGTTTCATCAGGCCTTTGAAAACTGAGAGCTGACCTCAGGCCACCACATCTCAGATTCAATGGTGACAGGCCACTTGCTTAGCTGAAGATCACCGCCTCGTGGGGTGTCCAGAAGCTACAATCTACACAAGTGGGCAAAGAGACTATGGCACCTCCAAACTCATAATCTCCAGCACAACATATGAAAGCCCTGACTTCATATATATATATATATATATATATATATATATATTTTTTTTTTTTTTAATTGTACTTTAGGTTCTGGGGTACATGTGCTGATCATGCAGGATTGTTGCATAGGTACATACATGGGAATGTGGTTTGCTGCCTCCATCCCCTCGTCACCTATATCTGGCATTTCTCCTGATGTTATCCCTCCCCAACCTCCCTACCTCCCCACTGTCCCTCCTCTAGTCCACCCAACAGACCCCAGTGTGTGATGTTCCCCTCCCATGTGTCCATGTGTTCTCATTGTTCAACATCCACCTGTGAGTGAGAATATGCTGTGTTTGATTTTCTGTTTTTGTGTCAGTTTGCTGAGAATGATGGTTTCCAGATTCATCCATGTCCCTACAAAGGACACGAACTCATCCTTTTTTTTTATGGCTGCATAGTATTCCATGGTGTCCATGTGCCACATTTTCCTTGTCCAGTCTGTCATCGATGAGCATTTGGGTTGGTTCCATGTCTTTACTATTGTAAGCAGTGCTGCAGTGATTGTGATGTCTCTTATAATAGAATGATTTATAATCCTTTGGATATATACCCAGTAATGGGGTTGCTGGGTCAAATGGAATTTCTATTTCTAGGTTCTGGAGGAATCGCCACACTGTCTTCCACAATGGTTGAACTAGTTAACATTCCCACCAACAGTATAAAAGTGTTCCTATTTCTCCACATCCTCTCCAGTGTCTGTTGTCTCCAGATTTTTTAATGATCGCCATTCTAACTGGCATGAGATGGTATCTAAATATGGTTTTGGTTTGCATTTCTCTAGTGACCAGTGATGATGAGCATTTTTTCATATGTTCGTTGACCTCATATATATCTTCTTTTGAAAAGTGTCTGTTCATGTCCCTTGCCCACTTTTGAATGGGTTTGTTTGTTTTTTATTCTTGTAAATCTGTTTTAGTTCTTTGTAGATTCTGGATAGTAGCCCTTTATCAGATGGGTAGATTGAAAAAATATTTTCCCATTCTATTGGTTGCCAGTTCACTCTAATGATTGTTTCTTTTGCTGTACAGAAGTTCTGGAGTTTAATTAGATCCAGTTTGTCTATTATGGTTTTTGTTGCCAATGCTTTTGGTGTTTTAGTCATGAAGTCCTTGCCTATGCCTATGTCCTGAATGGTTTTGCCTAGGTTTTCTTCTAGGGTTTTTATGGTGTTAGGCCTTATGTTTAAGTCTTTAATCCATCTGGAGTTAATTTTAGTGTAAGGTGTCAGGCAGGAAGGGGTCCAGTTTCTGCTTTCTGCACATGGTTAGCCAGTTTTCCCAACACCATTTGTTAAACAGGGAATCCTTTCCCCCATTGCTTGTTTTTGTCAGGTTTGTCAAAGATCAGATGGTTGTAGATGTGTGGCATTGCCTCCAAGGCCTCTGTTCTGTTCCATTGGTCTATATCTCTGTTTTGGTACCAGTACAATGCTGTTTTGATTACTGTAACCTTGTAGTATAGTTTGAAGTCAGGTAGCGTGATGCCTCCGGCTTTGTTCTTTCTGATTAGAATTCACTTGGTTATGCAGGCTCTCTTTTGGTTCTATATGAAGTTTAAGGTGGTTTTATCCAGTTCTGTGAAGAGGGTCATAGGTAGCTTGATGGCATAGTGTTGAATCTATAAATTACTTTGGGTAGTATGGCCACTTTCACAATATTAATTCTTCCTAACCATGAGCATGGAATGTTTTTCCATTGTTTGTGTCCTCTCTTACTTCCTTCAGCAGTGGTTCGCAGTTCGTCTTGAAGAGATCCTTTACATCCTTTGTTAGTTGTATTCCTAGGTATTTTATTCTCTTTGTAGCAATTTTGAATGGGAGTTCCCTCTTGATTTGGCTTTCTTTTAGTCTGTTATTGGTATATAGGAATGCTTGTGATTTCTGCACATTGATTTTGTTTCCTGAGACTTTGCTGAAGTTCCTTGTCAGTTTAAGGAGATTTTGGGCTGAGACAATGGGGTCTTCTAAATATACAATCATGTCTGCAAATACAGACAATTTGACTTTCTCCTTTCCTAATTGAATACGCTTTATTTCTTTTTCTTGCCTGATTGCTCTGGCTAGAACTTCCAATACTATATTGAGTAGGAGTGATGAGAGAGGGCATCCGTGGCTAGTGCCAGATTTCAAAGGAAATGCTTCCAGTTTTTGCCCATTCAGTATGATTTTGGCTGTGGGTTTGTCATAAATAGCTTTTATTATTTTGAGATACGTTCCATTGATACCTAGTTTATTGAGAGTTTTTAGCATAAAGCGCTGTTGAATTTTGTCCAAGGCCTTCTCTGCATCTGTTGAGATAATTGTGGTTTTTGTTTTTGGTTCTGTTTATGTGGTGGATTAGGTTTATAGATTTGCATATGTTGGACCAGCCTTGCATCCCGGGATGAAGCCTACTTGATAGTGATGCATAAACTTTTGGATATGCAGTTGCAATCGGTTTGATGTGCCAATATTTTATTGAAGATTTTTGCATCTATGTTCATCATGGATATTGGCCTGAAGTTTTCTTTTTTTGTTGAGTCTCTGCCAGGTTTTGGTATCAGGATGATGTTTGTCTCATAAAATGATTTGGGAAGGATTTCCTCATGTTGTATTGTTTGGAATAGTTTCAGAAGAAGTGGTACTAGCTCCTTTTTGTACATTTGGTAGAATTCTGCTGTGAACTGATCTGGACCTGGGCTTTTTTGGTTGGTAGGCTATTAATTGCTGCCTCAACTCCAGCCCTTGTTATCGGTCTATGCAGGGTTTTGACTTCTTCCTGGTTTAGGCTTAGGAGGGTGCAAGTGTCCAGGAATTTATCAATTTCTTACAAGTTTACTGTTTTATGTGCATAGAGTTGTTTGTATTTAATCTCTGATGGTAGTTTGTATTTCTGTGGAATCTGTGGTGATATCCCCTTTATTGTTTTTTATTGCATCTATTTGATTCTTCTCTCTTTTCTTTTTTATTAATCTGGCTAGTGGTCTATTTTGTTGATCTTTTCAAAAAACCAGCTCCTGGATTTATTGATTTTTTGAAGGGTTTTTTGTGTCTCTATCTCTTTCAGTTTTGCTCTGATTTTAGTTATTTCTTGTCTTCTGCTAGCTTTTGAGTTTTTTTGATCTTGCTTCTCTAGCTCTTTCAATTTTGATGGTAGGGTATCAATTTTAGATCATTCCTTTCTTCTCATATGGGCATTTATTGCTATAAATTTCCCTCTAAACACTGCTTTAAATGTGTCCCAGAGATTCTGGTATGTTGTGTCTTCGTTCTCATTGGTTTTGAAGGACATCTTTATTTCTGCCTTCGTTTCATTGTTTATCCAGTCAACATTCAAGAGCCAGTTGTTCAGTTTCCATGAAGTTGTGTGGTTCTGAGTTATTTTCCTAATCCTGAGTTCTAATTTGATTGCACTGTGGTCTGAGAGACTGTTACGATTTCCGTTCTTTTACATTTGCTGAGGAGTGATTTACTTCCAATTATGTGGTCAATTTTAGAGTAGGTTTAATGTGGTGCTGAGAAGTATATTCTATGGATTTGGGGTGGAGAGTTCTGTAGATGTCTATTAGGTCTGCTTGGTCCAGATCTGAGTTCAAGTCCTGGATATCCTTGTTAATTTTCTGTCTCATTGATCTGTCTGATATTGACAGTGGGGTGTTAAAGTCTCCCCACTATTATTGTGTGGGAGTCTAAGTCTCTTTATAGGTCATTAAGAACTTGCTTTATGTATCTGGGTGCTCCTGTATTGGGGGCATATATATTTAGGATCGTTAGTTCCTCTTGTTGAATTGATCCTTTTACCATTATGTAATGCCTTCCTTGTCTCTTTTGATCTTTGTTGGTTTAAAGTCTATTTTATCAGAGACTAGGTTTGCAACTCCTGCTTTTTTTGCTCTCTGTTTGCTTGGTAAGTCTTCCTCCATCCCTTTATTTTGAGCCTATGTGTGTCCTTGCATGTGAGATGGGTTTCCTGAATACAGCACATCGATGGGTTTTGACTTTTTATCCAATTTGCCAGTCTGTGTCTTTTGATTGGGGCATTTAGCCCATTTACATTTAAGGTTAATATTGTTATGTGTGAATTTGATCCTGCCATTTTGATGTTAACGGGTTGTTTTTCCCATTAGTTGACACAGTTGCTTCATTGTGTCAATGGTCTTTAACATTTCGTATGTTTTTGGAGTGGCTGGTACTGGTTGTTTCTTTGTATGTTTAGTGCTTCTTTCAGGAGCTCTTGTAAGGCAGGCCTGGTGGTGATGAAATCTCTGAGCAATTGCTTGTTCATAAAGATTTTCATTTCTCCTTCGCTTATGAAGCTTAGTTTGGCTGGATATGAAATTCTAGGTTGAAAATTCTTTTCTTTAAGGATGTTGAATATTGGCCTCCACTCTCTTCTGGCTTGTAGGGTTTCTGCTGAGATATCTGCTGTGAGTCTGATTGGCTTCCCTTTGTGGGTAACCCAACCTTTCTCTCTGGCTGCCCTTAGCATTTTGTCCTTCATTTCAACCCTGGTGAATCTGACAATTATGTGCCTTGGGGTTGCTCTTCCTGAGGAATATCTTTGTGGTGTTCTCTGTATTTCCTGGACTTGAATATTGGCCTGTCTTGAGAGGTTGGGGGAAGTTCTCCTGGATAATATCCTGAAGAGTGTTTTCCAGCTTGGATTCATTCTCTACATCACATTCAGGTACACCTGTCAAACATAGATTAGGTCTTTTCACATAGTCCCATCTTTCTTGGAGGCTTTGTTCATTTCTTTCACTCTTTTTTCTCTAATCTTGCCTTCTCGTTTTATTTCATTGAGTTGATCTTCAATCTCTGGTATCCTTTCTTCTGCTTAGTTGATTCAGCTATTTATTGCAACTTGTGTATGCTTCATAAAGTTCTTGTGTTGTGTTTTTCAGCTCTGTCAAGTCATTTATATTCTTCTCTAAGCTGTTTATTCTCATTAGCATTTCATCTAACCTTTTCTCAAGGTTCTTAGTTTCTTTGCATTGGGTTAGAACATGTTTGTTTAATTCAGAGAAATTTGTTATTACCCACCTTCTGAAGCCTGTTTCTGTCAACTCATCACATTCATTCTCCATCCAGCTTTTTTCCCTTGCTGGTGAGGAGTTGTGATCCCTTGGATGATGAGAGGCATTCTGGGTTTTGGTGTTTTCATCCTTTTTGCACTGGTTTCTTCCCATCTTCATGGATTTATCTACCTGTGTTCTTTGTAGTTGGTGACTTTTGGATGGGATCTCTGAATGAATGTCCTTTTTGTTGATGTTGAAGTTTTTTCTTTCTGTTTTTTAGTTTTCCTTCTAACAGTCAGATCCCTCTGCTGTAGGACTGCTGGAGGTCCACTCCAGTCCCTGCTTCCCTGAGGATAACCTGTGGCAGCTGCAGAATAGTAAGGGTTGCTGCCAGTTTCTTCTTCTGTTATCTTTGTCCCAGAAGGGTACCTTCCATATGTCAGCCTGAACTCTCCTTTATGAGGTGTCTGTTTGGATATATGGGGGTTGGGGGAGCTGCTTGAGGAGACAGTCTGTCCCTTATAGGAGCTCAAGTGCTGACCTGTGAGCTCTGTTGTTTCGTTCAGAGCTGCTGGGCAGGTACATTTAAGTATGCTGCAGTGGAACTCATAACTGCCTTTTTCCCAGGTGCTCCATCTTGGGAAGGTGGGGCTTTATTTATAAGTTCCTGATGTGCTGCTGCCTTTTTTTCAGAGATGCCCTGCCCAGCAAGGAGGTAGTCTAGTCACAGTCCGCCAGCAGAAGCATTGCTGAGCTGCCATGGGGTCTGCCCAGCTGCTATGTGAACTTCCTTGCCGTTTTGTTTACAGAGGTACAGTTAGAACTGCCTTGGTAATGGTGGACTGCCTCAGTAAAGGCGGATTGCCTCAGTAATGACAGATTGCCTCAGTAATGGCGGACTGCCTTGGTAATGGCAGACTGCCTCAGTAATGGCGGGCTGCCTCGGTAGTGGTGGACTGTCTTAGTAATGCTGACACCCTTCCTCCCACCAAGCTAGACCATCTTAGGTCCAGCTGTGTTTGCTGCAAAACTCTCAATCCAGAGCATTTCAGATTGCTGGTCTTTGTTGGGGTGGGACTGGCTAAGCCAGATCACCTGTCTCCCTATTTCAGCCTCCTTTTTTTCAGTTGAATGGGTGACTCTGTCTCCCAGGAATTCCAGGCACCAGTTGAAATGGCTGCCCAGATTTGTGTGAGTTTTTGTGCAGAGACCCCCGGCACCAGCTGAAACTGCTGTGCTGGAAACTCTTGTCACTTTTCAGCCTGGGAATCTCCTGGTCTGTGGGCAGTAATAACTCACTTGGAAATGCAGTGATCACTCACCCTCTGCATTGTTCTCTCTGGGAACTGCACTCCAGAGCTGTTCCTATTTGGCCATCTTGAATCTCCCACCCTGGCTTCAGATCTTGTATGTGGGAGGGCTCCTGGGCCAGTCAGCACCTGCACACACCCTCCATTGTTCTGTTAAGAGTTGTGAGGCCATTGGGTTTCTGAAAAGGCCTGACATCTCAGACCACCTAGGGGCTCACCTAGAATCTTGAGGTCAGTTCATTCCACCCTGTTTCTCATCCTTGTCACCCAGACACAGTCCCAAATACAAGCCCCTCTGCTTACTGAACTTTTGTATTCTGCCTTTCAGTTAATCCTTCCATGGCTGTCCTCCCACCCAGCCTTCCATCAGTCCGTCAGAGTTCTCTACACACTCCTCCTGATCACACAGCAATTCCTTTTACTTCCTCTTTCTATACCTGCACCTGAGTATCTGAAGAAAGCATCATTAATTTTGTAGTCTTTTTTTTTTCTTTTTTTTCTTTATTTTTTTTTCAATTTTTTTTTAATTTTTTTTAATTATTTTTTATTTTTTATTTTTTTATTGCATTTTAGGTTTGGGGGTACATGTAAAGAAGTTGTGTGTAGTCTGCTGATTATTCTTCATCTTCACCATCTCTGAGCCTGAGTCTGAGGATGGGATGAGGAACAAAAAATTAGAAGTGAGAGGAGAGTTGGCTTCCAAATAATATCCTTATTCCCTTATGGATGGCTCCCTGTCATGCGGGCTATATTATTCCCTTCCCTTTCTTGTCACTCTCATCTTCTAAACTCTGTCACTTTTTTAAATTTATAAAGAAATTTGGTTTCTATGTGCATCATAACCTTCCCACTTTTATAAGTCCCATCTTCATACTGGGAGATTCCATTTGCAATGTGGGTGCTCAGTGAAGACTCTGGTCCAATCGACTCTTGACTATCTCCACTTCAGGGATCATCACCTCTGCTCTCCCATTTCCATCCTCCACACCCATGTGCACATCAGAACTTTTTTCCTCTAAGTTCTTAAGTTCCCACATCTCTCTGCCTGAATTTCCTCTCCTCTCAACTCTCTCACTCCTTCACTACCACCTGCTTTGCAGCCTCATCATGATCCTCACACTGACATCGTGAGCCCAGAGCCTCTGCCTCAGCCTTCAGACCCTCATTGTGTGTCTTACCTGATGAGTCTTGGTGCAGATTAATCCTTTACTTTCTATCCTACTGGTCTTAGTCTCTCCCTCCCTGTGGTCAAATCCATGTCCAAAAGCTATCCTCCCCCCTGAGCTGTTTTAATTTTCTTTGGAAAGGCCTCCCTACTTTTAGTTTTTCTTTGTAATTTCACCTTGATCAGCTTCTCCCAATGCCATACACACTATTCCATGACAGGGAAATTTTGACTTTCCCTTTTCCTTTCTTCCACGTGATTGAAGACTCTCCCTATTGCTATCGACCCCCAACACCCCAGTCCTTATTGTGCTTGTCTTCTGCTGTTCATCAGTCTGGCCTTTAACCTTCTTCCGCTCACTTTCATGGGGCTCTAGAGCTGCCTGCCAGCCCAGAATATCTTCAGTTTGGAGGTCCAGGAGCACATCAGAGAATATCTTCAAATTCTCTTATAGTATATTATGTCTTGAAATCAAAATGGGACAAATTAACTTTGGCAATTAAAATTCTCAAACAGACCAACGTTGCTAAAAATATAAAACCTAGAAACAGGAACAATAATTATGATAAGAATATTACATACCAGTATATAATAATAGTTATATACTGTTTTCATTATTGAAAGAGGGATTTCTATTTATTATCCTATTTGATTCGTATTCTACAAAGTTCTAAAAAGTAGCACTCTTATTTTTATGGATGGGAAACTGAGTTACAGTGATGCAAAGTGACTTTTGTTGGTTTACATACTATGTAGCTTAGGGAAAAAAACTGCTTTTAGAGCACATGATTTGTGAATCTAAACTTTGTGCTCTATTTTTGTTGGTTTTCCAAAAAGTATCTAATTTTATTCCAAAGGGGAGGAAAACTCAGTAAAGTTTTAATTAATCTAAGACTTTGTGACCCAGAAAAAACCTTGTTTTGGGATAATAGTCAAAGGACATAATGATTTTTCGCTATCCTTGAACCATCCTGAAGTTCAAGCAAGGGCATGGTTAGTAAAATACCAGCTCTAATTTTAGAAGGGATGAGAGAGGGGACAGGCAGACATGTGAGGTTTAATCAAAAGTGCTATCATTTGGGGGATGTTAATAAGCTGTTATCAAGCCCCTTGTGGGTCTGACACATTTGACCTCATTATCTGGGGAGGCACATGATGTTGGTTGCCAGCTTCTGGTCACCAGGCTGATGACTCAGAGCCATGGCTGCTGAAAGCCTGTTGGAAACAGAATTGCAGGATTCAATCACAGCCAAGAACTTCTTGCACACACTCTCTAAATAGCATGTGATAACTGCTTTTATCAAACAAGAACAGCACCTGGTTTTTCTTCTGACCCATTAAGTTTGGATGTTCAGAGGGTACAGTAAATGCTTCATCAAGAAAACATAATATTTATTCTGTTTTCAGACTCTTCCTAATGGTACCTTTAGATAACAGACTCTAGCAAGTTTTCAAGGTGAACCTTGTTACAAAAAATCCAGAATGAGAGTAAAGACAATTTAATAACCTGGTTGAGTAATCAGGCTTTGATAACCTGATTGAGTGCTCAGGCTGACATCATGAGCCCAGAGCCTCTGCCTCAGCCTTCAGGCACTCATTGTATGTCTTACTTGATGAGTCTTGGTGCAGATGTATCCTTCACCTTCTATCCTACCTATTTTACCTTCTTCCTCCCTGTGGTTAAATCCATGTCCAAAAGCCAGCTATCCTCCATCTGTAAAAACAATTTAACAACCTGATCGAGTACTCAGGCTTAGGTCTGAACAACAGGGTATATAATCATGTCCTTATGTCCAACCAACACAACTTCTGGCCAGAGCTATGGGAAGCCACTTAGTGAGAGGATGCCAGATGGTTCAACCACAAAATCTTCACTAACAAGAGATTTAACCATAACTGTGCAGAAAAACCTCATTCTTGCCAAACATGACCACTTTTTTGGAATGTCTTACACATATACCTCCTTTTGGAAATGTGGATCCAGACTCAGAAAGTCCTGGAGTCTTAAGCTCCAAGAAAGCTGAGAAGCCCAGGTCTAAGTCAGAGGATGCTGTCAGAAGACTACACTGCCCTTTGGTCATCCTGGTGGCTTGTTTTTGCATCAAGAAAATTCTGGGGGGAGGTTGGGGTGTCATTATCTTCTCTGATTTCTAAGGCTTCTTCTCTGGCCCTTGGGAAACTCAGCCTCTTTCCAGAATGACTACAGGGGTTGAGTGTTTTAAGATTGTTGAGGGTTGATAGAGCCCTGGAAGGGCCAGGATGGAATGTAACTCAAAGGGTCTGAGAGGGGCTAAGATGCTTAAGTACTGGTGCCTGTTCCCTGGGCTAACAATGTTGGGTTGACATGTGTCTTAGATATTGAGGGCCACAGTGCTTGGAGGTTTTTTTCTTTTTTTTTTTATTTCAATAGGTTTTTGAGGAACAGGTGGTGTTTGGTTACTTGGATAAGTTCTTTAGTGGTGATTTCTGATATTTTCGTACACTCGTCACCTGAGCAGTGTACACTGTACCCAGTGGTAGTCTTATCCCTCGCCCCTCTTCACCCTTCTCCCCAAGTCCCCAAAATCCAATGTATCATTCTTATAGTGCTTGGACTTTTCCCATCACTCAACAGAAAGGTGATTACTCGCAGGAATGGTTGAAGTCATTCAAAGGCCTTACTAAGTTAACTGTAAAAAGATGTTGGAGTTTTCCCTAACTAAACATTGATAATTGAAATTGTCTGTGGGCATTAGTTTTATTTTCTCTTAGGCCTTGACCAGGTAAAGCTATTTAGTCTTTATGGGAAATAAGTACCCAAAGAGCCCACAAATGACATTGCCATTAGCTATCTGTTTTAAAAAGTGGTTATTAATAGCAGAAAAATCTGTCCTCAGAATAGACCTTTCTTCTGGAAGCTCAAATATATGAATAATACATTAGTTGTTGCTCTGTTTTCTCAGAGGGGACAGCCTCCTGCACCGCTCTGAGATTCTGAAATAGCCACAGGATGTGCCATTCTTTATCTGCTTTTGAGCATGAGCCAGAATGCTCAACACAAGACAGAACTCAGGCCTTTCTGCTTGGAATGTTGGCTTCTAATTTTCTCCTCATCAAGGAAGCACATGGTGGGAAAGATTAAAGCACTAAGCAACCGGAGGTGCCCTTCCCTCTGCTCTAGCAAAGTGGACATTCAGGCCCTGTTCTTCCACGTGCCAAGGGGCAAAGGAGCAGGGGTTTGGCCTGGAGAGAGGTGGGGTATTGGAGCTTTTCCCTGAGTACTCTGCCTTATCATACTTCACACTAAATATTCATTGTGTATGTATTAATGAATCACCCCTAGATGTTTGACTACAAAATAGTGTTACAGTGCAGTTTGAAGAAATTAAAAGTGTATTTTAAAAGATGCAACCACTTTGGAAAACTTTATTTTCTTTCTTTCTTTTCTTTTTTTTTTTGTATTTACTTCAAATTTTAGGTTCAGGAGGCCCATGTACAAATTTGTTACATAGGTAAATTGCATGTCACTGGGGTTTAGTGTACAGATGATTTCGTCATCCAAATAGTAAACATAGTACCCAACAGGTAGTTTTTTGACCTCATTCTCCTCTCACCATCCCCCCTTCAAGTGGGCTCCGGTGTGTCTATTCATGTGTCCAACATGCATGCTTGGTTTTCTGTTCCTGCATTATTTTCCTTAGGATAATGGCCTCCAGCTACATTCATGGTGCTGCAAAGGACATGATTTCATTTTTAATGGCTATACAGTATTCCATGCTGTATATGTAGCAAACTTTCTTTATTCATTCCACCATTGATGAATATTTAGGTTGATGTAAATACTGCTGCAGTGAACATATGCATACATGCATCCTTATGATAGAATGATTTATATTCCTTTGGGTATATACCCAGTAATGGGATTTCTGGGTGAAAAGGTAATTCTGTTTTAAGTTCTTTGAGAAATCTCCAAACTGCTTTTCACAGTGACTGAACTAACTTACATTCCCATCACAGTGAGTAAGTGTTTCCTTTTCTCTGCAACGTCTTCAACATCTGTTCTTTTTTGACTTTTTAATAATAGCCATTCTAACTGATGTGAGATGATATCTCATTGTGGTTTTGATTTGCATTTCTCTAAAAATTAGTGATGTTGAGCATTTCTTCATATGCTTGTTGGCTGCGTGTATTGTCTTCTTTTAAAAAATATCTGTTCATTTCCTTTGCCCATTTCTTTTTGTTTGTTTGTTTTTTGCTTGTTGATTTCTTTAAGTTCCTTATAGATTCTGGACATTAGACCTTTGCTGGATGCGTAGTTTTGAAATGTTTTCTCCCATTATGTAGGTTTTCTGTTACTCTGATGATGTTTTTTGTTGCCATGTAGAAGCTCTTCAGTTTAATTAGTTCTTACTTGCCTATTTTCATTTTTGTTACAATTGTGTTTGGAGACTTTGTTATGAAATCTTTGCCAAGGTCTATGTCCCGAATGGCATTTCCTAGGTTTTCTTCTACAGATTTAATAATTTCAAGTTTTACATTTAAGTCTTTAATCCACCTTGAGTTAATTTTTTTCATATGGTGAGAGGAAGGGGTCCCATTTGGATCTTTTGTATATTACTAGCCAGTTATCCCAACACCATTTATTAAATAGGGAGTCCTTTCTCCATTACTTATTTTTATCTACTTTGTCAAATATCAGATGGTTGTAGATGTGCAGCATTATTTCTGTGTTCTCTCTTCTGTTCCATTGGCCTATGTGCCTGTTTTTGTACCAGCACTGTGCTGTTTTAGCTGCTGTAGCCTTGTAGTATAATTTGAAGTCAGGCAGTGTAATGCCTCTGGCTTTGTTCTTTTTGCTTAGGATTGCTTTGGCTATCCTAAGCAAAAGGAACATAAATTTTAGTATAGTATTTCTATCTATAAAATTTCTATATAAATTTTAGTAGTATTACATACATATAAATTTTAGCATAGTATTTTCTAATTCTGTGAAAAAATGTTATTGGTAGTTTAATAGTAATAGCATTGAATCTATAAATTTCTTTGAGCAGTATAGCCACTTCAACAATACTGATTTTTCCTATCCATGAGCATGGAATGTTTTCCCATTTGTTTGTGTCATCTCTGAATTCTTTCAGCAGTGTTTTATAGTTCTCATTATTTTATTCTTTTTGTGGCTATTGGGAATGGGATTGTGTTCTTGATTTGACTTTCAGTTGGATGTTATCAATGTATAGAAATGCTACTGATTTTTGTATATTTATTTTATATCCTGGAACTTTACTGAAGTTGTTTATGAGTTCTAGGAGACTTTGGCCAGAGACTATGGGTTTTTCTAGGTATAGAATCATATCATCTGTGAAGAGAGATAGTTTGATTTTCTCTCTTCCTATTTGAATGCCTTTTATTTCTTTCTCTTACTTGATTGCTCTGGCTAGGACTTTTAGTGTTATGTTTAATAGGAGTGGTGAGGCATTATTTCTGGGCTCTCTGTTCTGTTCCATTGGTCTATGTGTCTGTTTTTGTACCAGTACCATGCTGTTTTGGTTACTATAGCCTTGTAACATAGTTTGAAGTCAATAACATGATGTCTCCAGCTCTGTTCTTTTTGCTCAGGATTGCCTTGGTTATTTGGGCTCTTCTTTGGTTCCATATGAGTTTTAAAAGAGTTTTTTTTCCCCTAATTCTGTGAGGAATGTCATTTGTAGTTCGGTAGGAATAACACTGAATTTGTAAGTAGCTTTGGGCAGTATGGCCATTTTGAATTTAGAAGCAAAAAACAACCCCATTAAAAAGAGGGCAAAGGACATGAACAGATACTTTTCAAAAGAAGACGTTCATGCTGCCAACAAGCCTATGAAAAAATGCTCCACATCACTAATCATTAGAGAAATGTTTATTTAAACCTTAATGAGATACCATCTCACATCAGTCAGAATGACTATTCTTAAGTAGTCAAAACACTTTGGGAGGCCGAGGTGGGTGGATCATGAGGTCAAGAGATCAAGACCATCCTGGTCTACATGGTGAAACCCCATCTCTACCAAAAATACAAAAAAATTATCTTGTCATGGTGGTGCGCGCCTGTAGTCCCAGCTACTTAGGAGGCTGAGGCAGGAGAATTGCTTGAACCCAGGAGGCGGAGGTTGTGGTGAGCCGAGATCATGCTGTTGCACTCCAGCTTGGGTAACAAGAGCAAAACTCTGTCTCAAAAAAAAAAAGAAGTCAAAAAAAAAAAAAAAACAGAGGCTGGCAAGGTTGTGGAGAAAAGAGAATACTTATACACTGCTGGTGGGAATGTAAGTTAGTTCTGTTATTGTGAAAAGCAGTTTTGAAATTTCTTAAAGAACTTAGAATTACCATTTGGCCCAGAAATCCCATTACTGGGTATATACCCAAACGAATATAAATAAACACTCACATACACATATGTTTATTGTAGCACAATTCACAACAGTAAAGACATAGAATCAGCCTAAATACCCATGAGTAGTAGAATGGATGAAGAAAATGTGATATGTATATATATCATGGAATGCTATGCAGCCATAAAAAAGAAAGAGACCATGTCGTTTGTAACAATATGGATGTAGGTAGGGGCCATTATCCTAAGCAAAATAATGCAGCAACAGCAAACCAAATACTGAATGTTCTTACTTATAAGTGGGAGCTAAGCAACGAGAATACATGGACACAAAGATGGGAACAATAGACATCGGGCCTACTTGAGAGTGGAGAGTGGAGAGGACCAAAAAATGACCTATTAGGTACTATGCTTATTACCTGGGTGATGAAATGAAACCAAAGCCCTGAGACATGCAATTTACCTATATAATGAACCTGCACTTGTCCCTCGAACCTAAAATAAAAGTTAAAAAAAATTAAACAAGCAAACAAACAAAAAACAGGAGTGATGAGTGTGGACATCCTTGTTTTGTTCCGGTTTTCTTAAAGGGATTACTTTCAGCTTTTGTTCATTCAGCATGATGTTGGTTGTGAGTTTGTCATAGATAGCTCTTATTGTTTTGAGGTATGTTACTTTAAGTTCCTTAAGGGTTTTTAATATGAAGGGATATTAAATTTTAGCAAAAACCTTTTCTGTGTCTATTGAGATGGTCATGTGGTTTTTGTTTTCAGTTCTGTTTATGTGATAAATCACATTTATTAATTTTTGCATATGTCTCATCCCAGGATACATCCTCCTTGATCATGGTGAATTAGCTTTTTCATGTGCTGCTGGATTTGGTTAGCTAGTGTTTTGTTAAGGACTTCTGTATCTATGGTGGTGGGATATACATGCTTATAACTCAATGGGATTTTTTTAAAGTTATGCTTTAGGTGGAGAGCTCAGTTAGAAAAGAGTAGAGGGTCTGAGACCATGTCATGTTAAGACAGAGTTTGAGCCAAGGGAAAAGTCACTAAAGGAAGTGGAGAATGAGTAGTCAGTAGAGCCCAGCTGAGGGCAGGGTCATAGACACCCAGAGAGGAGAGAATTTCAATGATGTGGTGGGCAACTATGTCAATACCTCTGGAAGGTGAGGATCAAAAAGTTACCTTTGTGTGTTACTGCATGAAGGTTATTGGTAAATTTGACTATAGCCATTTAAGTGCTGTGGTGGAGAAGGTAGTCTGGTTTTATCACTTGAGGAGTGAGATGGTAGGGTGTGAATTTGCGGTCATGGATAGCAAGTGAGCCCAGCCAGCTTGGTTGTGCACTTTATCATAACAGACACACCCACTAGGCACTAGCATTCCTAATAATCGGGGTGTCAGGCTAATACTGCCTTGCTTAGAAATCCAGGTCCCACTGCTTATTGAGGCATCACTGGTGTTTGGGTTTGCAGTATTAAGAGCTGGATGATGGTGGTTCATTTTCCCCAGGTGCACAGCACTCTATGGGATAGTGTGAACTGTCTTTCACTGGGGATGATGCCACTTGCTCTGGACATGAATTCCAAGTCCTATGGACATGACCCACATAAGCTGATCCAAACCACTTCAGCTGTTACATTAAGAGAAAAGCAGAGGCTTTGAAAGAAGAATATGTTGAATCAGAATTCAATGTCTACCATTTATTGTTTTGTAGACTAGTTTGGGCAAATCATCTCAATTCCCTGAACTTTGTTTGTTGATCTACAAAACAGGGATAATAGTACCTCACATCAGGATGTTATACAGATTGGAAGTATTGCTTGTAGACTTTCTAGTAGACTGTCATGTACCTAATAACTGGTCAAACAATGGTAATGTTATGTATTAGCAAAGAGCCAGGGTTGACATTAATTGTTAAAATTTTTATAACGTGGCGATATAGACATTTGGATGCAAAGATTTTTGTACCTTGACCAAGCTGACACAGCAAAACTTGTTACTGGTGCTTGGGAAAGCTCAACTAAATGGTAAACTTTCTGGAGGCAAGATACTCCTCAACATTCAGAAGAAGTCATTCTGGCACATTTTGATCTGGGGAAGAACCCTGGGACTGCAAGGATGTTATAAATGAGAGCACCGGCAATGCTTCTGTCTAGTCACCATTTACTTGTTACATCATTAAATGACCAGATTTGTTTTGACCTCTTCAGGGAAACCTCTTAAAAACGTTGGCAATCAGATCTCATATCTTTGGGTCTCCTTTGAAACATCAACTGGCCTCAGGACATGATACCCCACATTGGGCGTTAAGAGACTGGCCCAGATTTCCAGGTTTTTCCTGGACTGCAGTTTCCTGATGGTTTTTGGTTGGATGTGTTCCAATTCATGAGTAAACAGCTGCAGATTTGAGCAGAGAGGCTGTTTTCATCAATTGATTTTTGTGTGTGTGTGCCAATTAGAGGATAAAGCAAGGTACTTTGAAACTATTAATGGAATAGTTTCCAATTCACTCGTCACACCATCTACAATACTATCTTTTTAAGGAAGTAGCCAGAAGCCTGAGAAATACTAAGAGCACTTTATGAAAAGGCGGAGAGAAGCTCCCATGGACATTGTTTCTTTAACTCTGTCAAACTTGTCAGTTTCAACAGTCTATCTCCAGAAGCCACATTTGACCTCATCTGAAATCTCAATGTTGGCTACAAGTGGTAGTTCAGGCCTATATCTCAGTGCTTTGGGAGGCTCAGGTGAGAGGGTCCCTTGAAACCAGGATTTCAAGACCAATCTGAGCAACATGGAGATCCTGTCTCTATGAAATGTTTTAAGTTAACTGGAAGGTGGTGGTATGCACCTGTAGTCCTAGCTACTTGGGAGGCTGAGGCAGGAGGATAGCTTGAGCCCAGTAGTTCAAGGCTGCATGATCTATGATCATGCCACTGCACCCCAGCCTGGGTAAGAGACCAGACCTTGGCTTAAAAAAAAATCCAAGCGTGGTGGCTCAAGTCTGTAATACCAGAACTTTGGGAGGCCAAGGCAGGTGGATTGCTTCAGTTCAGGAGTTCAAGACTAGCCTGGGCAACAGGGCAAAACCCCATCTCTACAAACATTCAAAAATCAGCTGGGTGTGGTGGCACAAACCTGTGGACCCAGCTACCCAGGCGGCTGAGGTAGGAGACTCTCTTTAGTCCAGGAGGTTGAGACTATAATGAACCAAGATCATGCCACTGCAACTCAGCCTGGGCAACAGAGTGAGACCCTGTCTTGAAAAACAAAACAAAACAACCAAAAAACCCTCAGTTTTTGCAGAGAGCAGCCTTGATGCTTTTCCTTACACATTCGCTTGCAAATGCCTGTAGTGCTCTGCGTATCCTACACTAGGAAAGCAAATGTCTAATCAAATATTTTGTTCTATTCGTCTAACATGTATCCTTATAATAGTAATTCTCATAAATCCCTGTTAGTACATTTTCTTTTATTTTTATTTGTGCTTAAGACAGTCTTACCCTCTTCCTATGTGTAATGCTTGGGAAAAAGGAAGAAAAACAAGCATGACCTCATTATTATTGGTGATATAGTTATTATAGGCTAATGATAAGGTAGAATTTAACTTGTAAATCAAACTATAATGTACTTTCTGGGCTCAGTCAGCTGTAAGTGTTCCAATGACTAGTTTTTCTTTTTCCAGGAACTTAGAGCAGTTTTAATGAATCCTAGAGGTTTATTAGCTGCTGAATATAGCATGTGAAGCTGCAGAGGTCACTATCAATTGAAAAATGAGTGATTGTATCATGCTTTTTGTCTAGACAGAGCAAGGCTCTGAGACCAGTCTTCTTTACCCATATTTCTTTGAGAGATTGGAAGGAGAGATTTTTAGGTCACAACTCACATGAAAGCGCTGAGGCCACAGTGCTTCTGGGCAGGCAACTGGAAAGAGAATTTGCCTCTGAGAGACTGAAGCAACCAACCTCCCTCCCTCCCTCCCTTCCCTTCCTTCCCTTCTTTCCCTTCCTTCCCTTTCCTTCCTTCCTTCCCTCCCTACCTCCCTCCTGTTTCTCTTTCTCTCTCTTTCTTCCTCTTTTTTCTTTTCTTCAATAAAGGAGGCACTAGAGAAACAGAAGACCCAGATGAAAATATTTTCGTAGAGGGTCATCATGACAGAGTTGCTACTACACCTGGGTTTAAATAATCTCCACCATTTTACCTTAAGCAAATGACCACTTGTCCATATCTTGGTTCCCTCTTTGTAGAATGGGAATAATAACAGTGTCTACCTCTTTGAATTTTGTGGATGGGAGTGTTATGGTATCTCACCTTTTCATGTACTAATTGGCCAGGTGTATGTATGTATTTTTTCTGTAGAGTGTTTGTTTAAATTTTTTAACCATTTTGAAATTGGTTTATTTTATTATGTTACAGGAGTTCTTATGTGTCTTGGTACCAGTCCCTTGTCAAATATATGTTTAGTGAATGTTTGCTTCTAGTCTGAGGCTTTTTGTTTGTTTTATAGACAGGGTCTTGATTTGTTACCCCAGGCTAGAGCGCAGTGGTGTGATCACAGCTCACTGCAACCTCCACTTCTCAAGCTCACGTGATCCTCCCACCTCAGCCTATGGAGGATTTTGGAGTAGGGGTGCACACCACTATGCCTGGCTAATTTTTTTGTTGTTGTTGTTGTTGAGACTGGGTTTCGTTATGTTGCCCAGGCTGGTCTCCAACTGTTGGTCTCAAGCAATCCACTGGCTTCAGCCTTCCAATGTGCTGGGATTACAGGCGGGAGCCACCACCGCTCCCAGCCTAGTCTGTGGCTTTCTTTTCCTTTTCTATTTATTTATTTATTATTACTTTTTATTATACTTTAAGTTCTGGGGTACATGTGCAGAACATGCAGGTTTGTTACATAGGTATACACATGCCATGGTTCTTAATGGTGTCTTTTGATGGGCAAAATTTCTTAGTTTTGATGAAGTCTAATTTATCAATTTTTCTTCTATTGATGTTGCTTTTGATAATCTGTCTAATAAAACTTCGCCTATCCCCAAGTCAAAAAGATATTTTTCTATGTTCCGCCATAAAAGCTTTGTGATTCTGGCTATAAGACCAGAATACATCTCAAATTATTTTTTGTATATAGTGTGACGTACAGGTTGTTGTTCATTTTATTCATAATGATAGTTATTTCAGCACTATTTATTGAAGAGATTTACCTTACTTCATTGGATTGCTTTGGAGCTTTTGCTGAAAATCAAATAACTACATAAATGTGTGTCTGTTTCTGGGCTCTTTCTTCTGTTCTGTTGATCAATTTGTTATCCTTATGTACATATCACACATTCTTGATAAGTGAATCTTTATTGTGAGTTTCAAAGACAGGTAGTATAAGCCTTCCAATTTTGTTATTTGTTAGACTTGCTTTGGATATTTTAGATCAGCACTCTCTAATAGAACTTCCTGCAATGATAGAAAAGGTTTTATCTACATTGTCCAATATGACAGTCTCTAGCCTTGTATGACTGTTGAGCACTTGAAATATGGCTAGTGTGAAAGGAGAAATAAATTTTTAATTATATTTAATTTTAATTAATTAAAATTTAAATATAAACACCCAGCTGTGGCTATTGTATGTATTAGGCTGCCCAGTTCTAGGTCCTTTGCATTTCAATACACATTTTAAAGTCAACTTGTCAACTTCTATCTTTTAAAAGGCCTACTGAGATGACTGGAATTGTATTGAATTTACACAAGGCGTGCAGAATTGACATCCTAAAAATATTAAACTTCAAATCCATAAATATGCTCAATCTCTCCATTCACTTAGATCTTTTAAAATTTCTTTTACAAATGTTTTGCAGTTTTTAGTATAGAAGAATTGCATGTCTCTTTTTTAAAAATATATTTTATTGCACTTAAGATTCTGGGGTACATGTGCAGAACATGCAGGATTGTTGCGTAGGTACATACATGGCAAAGTGGTTTGCTGTCTCCATCCCCATCACCTATATCTGGCTTTCTCCCCATGTTATCCCTCCCCAACTCCCTACCCCCCCCACTGTCCCTCCTCTAGTGTCCCCCCCAGCAGACCCCAGTGTGTGATGTTCCCCTCCCTGTGTCCAAGTGTTCTCATTGTTCAACATCTGCCTACGAGTGAGAACATGCTATGTTTGATTTTCTGTTCTTGTGTCAGTTTGCTGAGAATTATGGTTTCTAGATTCATCCATGTCCCTACAAAGGACATGAACTCATCATTTTTTATGGCTGCATAGTATTCCATGGTGTACATGTGCCACATTTTCCTTGTCCAGTCTATCATCGATGGGCATTTGAGTTGGTTCCAGGTCTTTGCTATTGTAAACAGTGCTGCAATGAACATATGTATGCATGTGTCTTTATAATAGAACAATTTATAATCCTTTGGATATATACCCAGTAATGGGATTGCTGGGTCAAATGGAATTTCTATTTCTAGGTCCTTGAGGAATCACCACACTGTCTTCCACAATGGTTGAACTAATTTACCCTCCCACCAGCAGTGCAAAAGTGTTCCTATTTCTCCAGCATCTGTCTCCAGATTTTTTTAATGATTGTCATTCTAACTGGCGTGAGATGGTATCTCAATGTGGTTTTGATTTGCATTTCTCTAATGACCAGTGATGATTTGCATTTTTTCATATGTTTGTTGGCCTCATATATGTCTTCTTTTGAAAAGCATCTGTTCATATACTTAGCCCACTTTTGAATGTGTTTCTTTGTTTTTTTCTTGTAAATCTGTTTTAGTTCTTTGTAGATTCTGGATAGTAGCCCTTTGTCAGATGGGTAGATTGCAAAAATTTGTTCCTATTCTGTTGGTTGCTTGTTCACTCTAATGATTGTTTCTTTTGCTGTACAGAAGCTCTGGAGTTTAATTAGATCCCGTTTGTCTATTTTGGCTTTTGTTGCCAATGCTTTTGGTGTTTTAGTCATGAAGTCCTTGCCTATGCCTATGTCATAAATGGTTTTACCTAGGTTTTCTTCTAGGGTTTTTTATGGTGTTAGGTCTTATGTTTAAGTCTTTAATCCATCTGGAATTAATTTTAGTGTAAGGTGTCAGGAATGGGTCCAGTTTCTGCTTTCTGCACATAGCTAGCCAATTTTCCCAACACCATTTATTAAACATGGAATTGTTTCCCCATTGCTTGTTTTTGTCAAGTTTGTCAAAGATCAGTTGGTTGTAGATGTGTGGTGTTGCCTCTGAGGCCTCTGTTCTGTTCCATTGGTCCATATCTCTGTTTTGGTACCAGTACCATGCTGTTTTGATTACCGTAGCCTTGTAGTATAGTTTGTAGTCAGGTAACATGATGCCTCCAGCTTTGCTCTTTTAGCTTAGGATTGTCTTGGCTATGCAGGCTCTCTTTTGGTTCCATCTGAAGTTTAAGGTGGTTTTTCCCAGTTCTGTGAAGAGGGTCATTGGTAGCTTGCTGGGGATAGCATTGAATCTATAAATTACTTTGGGAAGTATGGCCATTTTCACAATATTGATTCTTCCTAACCACGAGCATGGAATGTTTTTCCATCTGTTTGTGTCCTCTCTTATTTCCTTGAGCAGTGGTTCGTAGTTCTCCTTGAAGAGGTCCTTTACATCCTTTGTTAGTTGTATTCCTAGGTATTTTATTCTCTTTGTAGCAATTTTGAATGGGAGTTCCCTCTTGATTTGGCTCTCTTGAAGTCTGTTATTGGTATATAGGAATGCTTGTGATTTCTGCACATTGATTTTGTATCCTGAGACTTTGCTGAAGTTGCTTACCAGCTTAAGGAGATTTTGGGCTGAGATGATGGGATCTTCTAAATATACAATCATGTCATCTGCAAATAGAGACAATTTGAATTCCTCTTTTCCTAATTGAATACCCTTTATTTCTTTTCTTGCCTGATTGCTCTGGCTAGAACTTCCAATACTATATTGAATAGTATTCAGTGGTGAGAGAGAGCATCCTCCTCTAGTGCTGGATTTCAAAGGGAATGCTTCCAGTTTTTGCCCATTCAGTATGATATTGGCTGTGGGTTTGTCATATATAGCTTTTATTATTTTGAGATACCTTCTGTTGATACCTAGTTTCTTGAGACTTTTTATCATAAACAGCTATTGAATTTTGTCAAAGGCCTTCTCTGCATCTATTGAGATAATCATGTGGTTTTTGTCTTTGGTTCTGTTTATGTGGTGGATTACGTCTATGGACTTGTGTATGTTGAACCAGCCTTGCATCACCAGGATGAAGCCTACTTGAAGTGATGGATAAGCTTTTTGATGTGCTGTCACAATCGGTCTGCCAGTATTTTATTGAAGATGTTTGCATCAATGTTGATCATGAATATTGATCTGAAGTTTTCTTTTCTTGTTGGGCCTCTGCCAGGTTTTCATATCAGGATGATGTTGGTCTCATAAAATGATTTAGGAAGGTTTCCCTCTTTTTGTATTGTTTGGAATAGTTTCAGAAGGAGTGGTATCAGCTCCTCTTTGTATGTCTGGTAGAATTCAGCTGTGAATCCATTTGACCTGGGCTTTTTTTGGTTGGTAGGCTATTAATTGCTGCCTCAACTCCAGCCCTTGTTATTGGTCTATTCAGGGTGTCAACTTCTTCCAGGTTTAGGCTTTCTTCCGGGTTTACTGGTTTATGTGCATAGAGTTATTTGTAGTTATCTCTGATGGTAGTTTGTATTTCTGTGGAATCTGTGGTGGTATCTCCTTTGTTGTTTTTTATTACATCTATTTGATTCTTCTCTCTTTTCTTTTTTATTAATCTGGCTAGCAGTCTGCCTATTTTGTTGATCTTTTCAAAAAACCAGCTCCTGGATTTATTGATTGTTTGAAGGGTTTTATGTGTCTCTATCTCCTTCAGTTATGCTCTAGTCTTAGTCATTTCTTGTCTTCTGCTAGCTTTTGAGTTTTTTTGATCTTGCTCCTCTAGCTCTTTCAATTTTGATGATAGGGTGTAGTTTTTTGATCTTTCCTTGCTTCACTTGTGGGCATTTATTGCTATCAATATTCCTCCAGACACTGCTTTAAATGTGTCCCAGAGATTCTGGTACGTTGTGTCTTTGTTCTCTCTGGTTTTGAAAAACATCTTTATTTCTGCCTTCATTTCATTGTTTATCCAGTCAACATTCAAGAGCTAGTTGTTCAGTTTCCATGAAGTTGTATGGTTCAGAGTTAGTTTCTTAATCCTGAGTTCTAATTTGATTGCACTGTGGTCTGACAGACTGTTTGTTATTATTTCCTTTCTTTTGCATTTGTTGAGGAGTGACTTATTTCTAATCATGTGGTCAGTTTTAGAGTAGGCATGATGTGGTGCTGAGAAGAATGTATAGTCTGTGGATTTGAGGTGGAGAGTTCTGTAAATGTCTGTTAGATTTGCTTGGTCCAGATCTGAGTTCAAGTCCTGGATATCCTTGTTAATTTTCTGTCTCATTGATCTGTGTAATATTGACAGTGGAGTGTTAAAATCTCCCACTATTATTGTGTGGGAGTCTAAGTCTCTTTATAGGTCATTAATAACTTGCTTTATGTATCTGGGTGCTCCTGTATTGGGTGTGTCTATATTTAGGATTGTTAGGTCTTCTTGTTTCATTGATCTTATTACCATTATGGAATGCCCTTCTTTGTCTCCTTTAATCTTTGTTGGTTTAAAGTCTATTTTATCAGAGACTAGGATTGCAACTCCTGCTTTTTTTTGCTCTCCATTTGCTTGGTAGATCTTCCTCCATCCTTTTATTTTCAGCCTATGTGTATCCTTGTATGTGAGATGGGTTTCCTGGGTACAGCACACTGATGGGTTTTGATTTTTATCCAATTTGTCAGTCTATGTCTTTTGATTGGGGCATTTAGCCCATTTACATTTAAGGTTAATATTGTTATGTGTGAATTTGATCCTGCCATTTTGATATTAATGGGTTGTTTTTCCCATTAGTTGACACAGTTGCTTCATTGTGTCGATGGTCTTTAACATTTCGTATGTTTTTGGAGTGGCTGGTACTGGTTGTTTCTTTGTATGTTTAGTGCTTCTTTCAGGAGCTCTTGTAAGGCAGGCCTGGCGGTGATGAAATCTCTGAGCAATTGCTTGTTTGTAAAGGATTTTATTTCTCCTTCACTTATGAAGCTTAGTTTGGCTGGATATGAAATTCTAGGTTGAAAGCTCTTTTCTTTAAGGATGTTGAATATTGGCCCCCACTCTCTTCTGGCTTGTAGGGTTTGCCAAGAGACCTGCTGTGAGTCTGATGACCTTCCCTTTGTGGGTAGCCTGACCTTTCTCTCTTGGCTGCCCTTAGCATTTTTTCTTTCATTTCAACCCTGGTGAATCTGACAATTATGTGCCTTGGGGTTGCTCTTCCTGAGGAATATCTTTGTGGTGTTCTCTGTATTTCCTGGACTTGACTATTGGCCTGTCTTGAGAGGTTGGGGAAATTCTCCTAGTAATATCCTGAAGAGTGTTTTCCAGCTTGGATTCATTCTCTCCATCACATTCAGGTACACCTGTCAAACGTAGATTAGGTCTTTTCACATAATCCTATATTTCTTGGAGGCTTTGTTAATTTCTTTTCACTCTTTTTTCTCTAATCTTGCCTTCTCATTTTATTTCATTGAGTTGATCTTCAATCTATGATATCCTTTCTTCTGCTTGGTCGATTCGACTATTGAAACTTATGTATGCTTCGTGAAGTTCTCGTGTTGTTTTTTTCAGCTCCTTCAATTCAATTATATTCTCTAAGCTGTTTATTCTTATTAGCATTTTGTCAAACCTTTTTTCAAGGTTCTTAGTTTCTTTGCATTGGGTTAGAACCTGTTGTTTTAATTCAGAGAAGTTTGTTATTGCCCACTTTCTGAAGGTTTCTGTTAATTCATCAAACTCATTCTCCCTCCCAGCCTTGTTCCCTTGCTTATTAATGAAGCTGTAATTCCTTTATACCCAGCTGTACCCAACCTGTACACCTTGTTCTCAAATACCAGGAAAGGCCCAATGGTTTACAGCCCTGGACCTTAAGGATGCCTTTTTCTGTGTTCCATTACATCCTGACTCCCAGTTTCTGTTTGCCTTTGAAGACCCTTTAGACCAGAATTCTCAGCTCACCTTGACAGTGTTACTTCAGGACTTTAGAGATAGCTCCCACTTGTTTAGCCAGACTGTAGCTCAGGACCTTAGTAATTTTTCACATCCAGGTACCCTGGTTCTTTAATATATGGGTGACTTACTTTTAACTGTGAACTTGGAAACCTGGTGTCAGCAGGCTACCCAGGACCTCCTAAACTTTCTAGCCACCTGCGGATATAAGGTTTCCAAACAAAAAGGCCAACTTTGTAGGCAAGAGGTAAAATACCTGGGACCTATCTTGTCTAAGGGCCCTCAGGCCCTTGATAAAGAACGTCTCCAACCCATATTGGCCTTCTGCCATCCAAAGACCTTAAAACGGTTGCAGGGATTCTTTAGGAATAACTGGTTTCTGCTGATTGTGGATTCCCAGATATGGTGAAATAGCAAAACTCCTATACACTCTGATTAAGGAAACCCAAAAAGCTAACACCTATCTAATACAATGGGACCCTATAGCTGAGGAAGTCTTTCAGACCTGAAAGCAGGTACTAATGCAGGCTGCAGCTCTTAGCCTTCCTACAGGGAACAGCTTCTCCCTATATGTTATGGAAAAGTCAGGAGTGGCATTGAGAGTTCTCACCCAGACTTGGGGGACACGCCACAACCGATGGCATACCTAAGTAAGAAAATTGATGCAGTAGCAAAAGGCTGGCCTCACTGCTTGCGACTCATAGTCGTGGTGGCTATATTAGTCTCAGAAGCTGTTAAAATAGTGCAAGGGAAAGATCTAACTGTATGGACTTCACATGATGTAGCTGGAATTCTGGCCTCTAAAGGAGGCTTATGGCTGTCTGACAACTGCTTACTCAAATATCAGGCCTTAATGCTTGAAGGACCTGTACTTCAGCTGTGCACATGTGCAGCCCTCAATCCAGCTACTTTTCTAACTGAGGAAGGAGCAGACACAGAACATGACTGTCAGCAGGTTATAGCCCAGAACTAGCAGCTTGAGAGGATCTTTTAGAAACTCGTCTAGCCAATCCTGACTTTACCTATACACTGATGAAAGTTCATTTATGAAGAATGGAGTTTGAAAGGCAGGATATGCAGTAGTCAGTGATCAAACAGTGCTTGAAAGTAATTCCCTTCCTCCTGGAACTAATGCTCAGCTGGTAGAACTATTGGCCCTTACTCAAGCTCTAACATTAGGAAAAGGAAAGAGAATAAACCTACACAAGACTCCAAATATGCTTACCTGGTTCTGCATGCTAATGCTGCCATATGGAAGGAAACAGAGTTCCTAACCTCAGCAGGAACACCCGTTAATATTATAAGAAAATTTTAGACTTATTAGAAGCTGTCCAAGAACCCAAAGAGGTAGCAGTCTTACATTGCAGAGGTCACAAAAAGGAGATAAGAAGGAAGCAGAGGACAATCATCAAGCTGACCTAGAGGTAAAAAGAGCAGCTAGACAAGAATTTGTAGAAGGACCTTTAATATGGGAGAGCCCTCTCCAGGGAACTAGACTTCAGTACTCATCAGAAGAGGTAGAGTGGGCAGTCTCCCAGGGACATAATCTTCTTCTTTTAGAATGGCTAGCTACAGAGTAAGGAAAAGTACTACCTGCTGCCAGCTGGTGGGAAGTACTTAAAACCCTGCATCCAACCTTCCATACAGGTATAGAGAATACACATCGGATGACCAAATCTATATTTACAGAAAAAGATCTCTTCAAGGCTGTCCAACAAATAGTCAAAAGATTTGAAATATGCCAGAAAAATAATCCTTTGGCACATCACAAAGCTCCTCCTGGGGAACAGCGCACCAGTCATTACCCAGGTAAGGACTGGCAAATGGACTTTATCCATATGCCTAAATCTTGGGGATATCAATATCTGCTAGTATGTACTGATACCTACACAAACTGGGTTGAGGCTTTCCCCCTAAAGAACAGAAAAAGCCCAAGAGGTAATAAAAGTCCCGATTAATGAAATAATCCCTAGATTCAGACTCCCTCACTGTCTTCAAAGCAATAATGGCCCTGCCTTCAAAGCTGCAGTGACCCAAGGAATTTCCAGGGTGTTAGGAATACAGTAGCATCTCCACTGTGCTTGGAGGCCTCAGCCCTCAGGAAAAGTGGAAAAGATGAATGAAATTCTTAAAAGACACATAAAGAAACTGGCACAGGAAACCCACCTCCCGTGGCCTTCTCTATTACCAATAGCAATCTTAAGGGCTCAAAACTCTTCCCAGAAAATAGCACTTGGCCCCTATGCGATGCTTTATGGACAGCCTTTTCTAACTAATGATCTTGTATCAGACAAGGAAACAGCAGATCTAATAAAAGATAGAACCTCCTTGGCTGAGTACCAACAGGCTCTTAGGACCTGACCTGAAGGACACCCTAGGGGAAAAGGGAAAGAGTTGTTCTGCCCTGAAGACTTAATGATTGTTAAGTCTCTCCCCTCAGACTCTCCCTCTCTCGGTCTATCTTGGGAAGGACCATTTTCGGTTATTCTGTCTACCCCAATGGCAGTTAAGGTGGTGAGAAATGACTCATGGATTCATCACACTCGGCTGAAGCCTCGGACACCTCCTGAAGAAAATCATATGCCTTCCATTTTACAGCCTGAAGTTCCAGGAGATGACCCTTCAGACACCTGCGAGCCATTAGAGAATCTACACTTGCTCTTCCAACAAGATCCCCAGGAAAGTAACTACTCATAAGACTAACTTACATCTTGGCATTAACTATCATTCTTAACTTCGCTATTTGCAACTGGACTCTCGAACTCCAATTATTCTTCTTTTAGTTGGAGCGGGGGCAGAAAAATAGGAGAATTTGGTACTGGCATTACAAAAGTTACTACCTCTACTCAGTTACTATAAGCTATCTCAGGAGTAAAATAATAACATGGAAAAGATTGCTAATTCCTCTGCAAAGGCAGCTCACTCTGCAGAAATGCTTAACTCTTTAGCTGCCATAGCACTTCAAAGTAAAAGCGCCCTAATTCTGCTAACAGCTGAGAGAGAGAGGGAATCTGTCTCTTTCTAGGAAAAAAATTCTGCTACTTTATAAACGAATTGAGTGTTGTCTTAAACAAAGTTAAAGAACTCAGGGACCAAATCAAACACTGGGCTAAAGACCTTCAAGAAACAGAATCGTGGGGCTTGTTTAACAACTGGCTGTCCTGGCTCTACCCTCTCCTAGGCCTGTTTGTAACCATTCTTTGCTGGTCTCTAGGCTTCTCATCTTTAACCTTATCAAATTCATTTCTACTAGAATAAAAGTCATAAGGCCACAAATGATCCTGCAAATGGAACCCCAGATGTTCTTGGCTCCTGAGTGCTATCGTGGACCTCTGGATTAACCTGTACCCCTGGAAGACTCCCCCTCTGGAAGAAATCTCAACTGTAGGGCCCCTTCTACACTCCAAGTCAGCAGGAAGTAGCTAAAGAATGATCAACGCCCGTGTCCCAATAGCCCTTGGACTTTCCTGTTCAGAGTGGGGGCTGAGGGACTACTTTAACTTCTCTTCCCAGGTCCACAAGGGGCATGGTTTCAAAGGCAAGAACTTCCTAGTGCCATGCCTCCATCCACCTCCCCATCCAGGAACCTAGAGTTCTTTGTCTAACTTTCCAGTGCATGGGCTAGGTAAAATTCCAGGTGAGCTTCCTTTGTTCTGAAAACCGGCCAAAAGCCCTGGAAGGAGGGGCTCTGTTGTGGGTCCAAGCAACCAGTCTGGGATCAGAGTCAGAGATCAATCACTCCAGAGAAAGTTTGAAAGAACTCCTCTCTTTGGACAAAAACATGAATGGGGCGGGAATAACTTCAAAGTTAAAACTTCACTGCACTTTACCTGTGTGGATTTCCCTGTCTGGTATTCCCTCCCACAACAGCGTGGGAGCTCTCTCTACTTCTCTCTCTTTCTCTCTCTGCCTAATAAATTGCTCTCTGCAAACTCTTTGGGTCTGATGTTTACTTGACCAGTAAGCTCACCACACTGCCAGGGCCTCTTCCCCCATTCCTGGGGCCAGGGAGCCCAAGAACCTTGGAAACATTGAGAAAAGAATCTGATGGGGAAGAAGCTGAGTCCACCCCTGTCCCAATCAGGGAATTGGGAGCATCTTCAGGATGCTTCTCTGCTCTCCCCTGCATCCTGCGACCCGGTTATAATACTTACTGTCTTCATTATTGCAGTTTTGTACTAAGTGTTGAAGTTAGGTAATATCAGTCCCCTTCGATATTATGTTGATTATTCTGGGTCTTTTGCTTCTCCATATAAACTTTAGAATCAGTTTGTTGATATCTGCAAAATAACTTACTGAGATTTTGATTGGGATTGAATTAAATCCATAGATCAAGTTGGGAAAACCTAACATCTTGACAATATTGAGTCTTGCTATCCATGAGGATGGAATAGCTTAGTCATTTATTTTGAAATCTTTTAAATTCTTTCATCAGAGTTTTATAGTTTTTCTTATGTAGATCTTATATGTACTTTGCTAAGTTTATACCTAAGTATTTATTTTTTATGCTGCCAATGAAAATGCTATGTGTTTTTAATTTCAAATTCTAATTGTTAGTTGCTGGCATATAGGAAAAAAACTGACTTTTTATATTAATCTTGTATCCTACAACTTTTTAAATAATTGCTTATTAGTTCCAGGAGTTTTTTTGTTGTTGTTGTTGATTCTTTGGGATTTTCTACATAGCAAATCTGTTATCCGTGAAAAAGAGTTTTATTTCATCCTTCTCAATCTGCGTACATTTTATTTCCTTTTTTCCTTTTTTATCTTATTGCCATGAGCCTGGGCTTCCAGGATGATTTTGAATAGAAATGGTGAGAAGGGAAATCCTTGCCTTCTTATCTTGTGGGGAAAGTACCACATTTATCACCATTAAAGTATAATGTTAGCTGTGTTTTTTTTTTAATTTTTTTTTTTTTTTTTTTTTTTGGTTAAGCTGAGGAAGTTTCCCTCTATTCTTAGTTTTTTTGAGAGCTTTTATCATGAGTGGTGTTAGATTTTGTCAAGTTGTTTTTCTGCATATATTTATATGATCATATGATTTTTCTGCTTTAGCTTATTAATGTAATCGATTACATTAACAGAATTTTGAATGTTGGACCAGCCATTCATATCTAGAATAAATTCCATTAGCTTGTAGTGTGTAATTCTCTTTAAAAAAAAAAAACACTGTTGGATTTAGCATGCTAATATTTTGTTGTGGATTTTTTTATCTGTCATGAGAGATATTGGTCTGTGATTTTCCTTTATTGTAATGTTTTTATCCAGCTTTGGTAATGCTGGTCTCATAGAATGAATTAGGAAGTATTATCTTCAATTCTATATTTTTGAAGAGATTGTAGAGAATGGATATCATTTCTTCTTTAAATGTTTGTTTGGTAGGATTCAGCAGTGAAACCATCAGCTTGGTGTTTGTTTTTTGGAGGATGATTAATTGTTGAATCAAAATTTTAAGTAAATGTAGAGCCATTGAGATTGTTTATTTTTCCTTGTATGAATTTTCATAGATTGTCTCATTTAAAGAATTTCTGGGCAGAGTTGTTTATAATATTCCTTTATTCTTTTGTAATGGTTAATTTTATGTATCTACTTGACTACCTGGGCTAAAGGATACTGATAGCTGGTAAAACATTATTTCTGGGTGTGTCTGTGAGGGTGTTTCTGGAAGAGATTGGCATTTGAATCAGTAGACTGAGTAAGGAAGATCTGCCTTCACTAGTGTGGGTGGGCAACACTCAACCCATTGAAGACCTGGATAGAACACAAAGGTAGAAGAAAGGAAAATTTTCTCTCTTTTTTCTTGAGCTAGGACATCATCTTCTCCTGCCCTTGGACATTGGAGCTCCTGGTTCTTGGACCTTTGGACTCTGGGGCTCACACAACCTCACCTACCTTCCTTTCTCCTTCCATTCTCTGGTTCTTGTGCCTTTGGCCTCAGACTGGGAGTTAAATCATGGGCTTCTCTGGTTCTCAGGCTTTCAAACTCAAGACTGAATTACACCACCAGTACTCATGGTTCTCCAGGTTGAAGATAGCATATTATGAAACTTCTTGGCTTCCATAACATGTGAGCCAATTGTTATAATAAATTTCTGCTTGTCTATCATTCCTATTGATTTTGTTTCTCTGGAGAACCCTAACTAACTACACCTTTCAATCCATGAGATTAGTAATGATGACCTCTTTTTTTACATTTCTCATATTATCTCATTCTGATATTTCATATTCTGATAATTTGTGTCACCTCTCTTTTTTCCTTGGTTAGCCTGGCTAGAAGTTTATCACTAACATTTATCTTTACAAAGAGAAACTTTTGGCTTCATTGATTTCATCTATTGTTTTCCTGTTTTTAATTTCATTGGTTACTGCTTTAATTTTTATTATTTCTCTTTGCTTGCTTCAGGTTTTCATTGTTTATTTTTTTCTAGTTTCTTAAGTTAAAAACTTAGATTATTTATTTTAAATCTTTCTTATTTTTAATATATGCATTCAATACTCTTAGTTCCCATTTATGCACTGCATTCACTGTACCCCATAAATCTTGATAATCTGTGTTTTCATTTTCATGTAGCTCAAAATATTTTTAAATTTCTCTTGAGATTTTTTTGACCTATATATTATTTGCAAGTATCTTGTTTAATCTCCAAGTATTCTGAGATTTTGCAGATACCCTTCCATTATTGATTTCCTGTTTCATTCTATTGTGGTGATTGTGGTGTGAGAACATACTCTGTATGATTTCTATTATTCTTCAGAATTTGTTAAGATGTGTTTTATGGCCCCAAATGTGATTTGTCTTGATGGGTTTGCATGTGAGCTTGAAAAGAATATATCTTCTGCTGTTGTTTGATGAAATAGTCTATAAATGTCATTTAGATCTGGTTAACTGATTGTGCTCTTCAGTACAACTATGTTGAACTAGTTGAACTGAACAGCACAATCAATTTGATCTTCACTGGATCTCTTAATTACTGATAAAGGGGTGTTCAAGTCTTCAGCTATAATACTTTTCATTTGCAGTTTTATCAGTTTTTGCCTCATGTATTTTGACATTCTGTTTAGGCATGTACATATTAAGGATTGTTATGGCATTTTTGGGGGGAGGTTATTATGTTTTCTTGGAGAATTGACCCCCTTTGTTGTTATATAAAGTATTCTTTCTCTGTCCTTGATAATGTTTATTTGCTCTGAAGTCTGTGCTCTGTTTGAATCTATATGGTTATTGCTACTTTCTTTTTATTAGTGTCAGCATAGTATATCTTTATTCTTTTACTTTTGATCTATTTATGTCTTTATATATGAAGTGAACTTGTTTTAAACAGAATATAATTGGGTCTTGTTTTGTTTGTTTGTTTGTTCATTTTATCCATTCCAATAGCCTCAGTGTTTCAATTGGTATATTTAGACCATTCACATATGAAGCGATTATTGATGTAGTTGGATCAATATCAAACATACTTGTATCTGTTTTCTATTTGTTGCCATGGTTCTTTCTTTTTTTTCTTTCATACTTTTCCTGGCTTCTCTGATTTTAATTGGGCATTTTATATGATTCTATTTCTTCTCATTTACTGCCATATATATTATCTTTCTTTTAGAAAAAAAAAAAACTTTAAGTCCCTCCCTCTGAACCTTATTATATTGCATTTCACTTCTCCATAAATTATAATTACTCAACAATTGTTTCTATTATTAATTTGAATAAAATCTTGTTATATTAATTAAGAACAAGAAAAATAAAAGAGTTTATTTCAGCTGCATTTATTCCTTCACCAACTCCCTTTCTTTATGTAGATCTGAGTTTCCAACCTATATCATTTTCATTCTCTCTGAAGAACTTCTTTTAACATTTCTTGTAAGACATTTCTACTGTCAACAAATTATCTCAATTTTTGTGTGCCTGAGAAGTCTTTATTTCTTCTTCACTTTGGAAGGATAATTTCAGTAGAAACAGAATTCTCACATAGTGGGGTTTCTTTTTCAACATTTAAAATATTTCACTCCACATTATTCTTGCTACCATGATGTCTGAAGATAAGTCTGATGTAATTCTTATTCTTGTTTCTCTATGAGCATTTTTATTCTATCACTTATTTTTTCAAGATTTTCCCTTCTTTTTTTTTTTTGCAGTTTTAATATAATACTCCTAGGTATAGATATTTTGGAATTTATCCTGGTTGTTGCTCTCTGAGCTACCTGGATCCATGTTTTGGTGTGTGACATTAATTTTCAAAAATTCTTAGCCAGTATTAGTTCAAACATTTCTTCTGTTTCTTTCTCTCTTTTTTTCTCTTTCTAGCATTCTCATTACACATATTTTAACATCATTGTCCTACAGTTTCATAATTGTCCCATGGTTCTTGGATATTCTATTCCTTTCTTTTCATTCTTTTTTCACTTTACTCTTCACTTTGGAATTTTCCATTGACATATCTTCAAGCCTCAATACTTATTTTCTAAGCTGTGCTCAGTCTACTGATGATCTATTGAAAGCAGGTTTAGGCAGGGCGTGGTGGCTCATGCCTGTAATCCCAGCACCTTGGGAGGCCAAAGTGGATGGATGATGAGGTCAGGAGTTCGAGATCAGCCTGGCCAACATAGTGGAACCCCATCTCTACTAAAAATACAAAAAAATTAGCCAGGCATGGTGGCATGAGCCTGTAATATAAGCTGTTTGGGATACTGAGGCAAAAGAATCACTTGAACCTGGGAGGCAGAGCTTGTGGTGAGCCAAGATTGCACCATTGCACTCCAGCCTGGGCAACAAGGGCAAAACTCCATCTCAAAAAAAAAAAAAAAAAAAAAAAAGCAGGCTTTATTTCTGATATAGTGGGTTTACTTTCTATTTTTATGGCAAAATATACATAACAAAATTTATAATCTTAACCGTTTTTAAGGGTACATTGCTATGGCATTAAGTACATTCACAATGCTGTGAAATCATCACCACTATCCATCTCCAGAACTTTATTATTATCCCAACAGAAACTCTGTTTATTAAAGAGTTAAGAAGCCTCATTCTCCCTTTTTCCAGCCTCCAGTAACTTCTATTTTCTGTCCTTATAAATTTGCCTATTCTACATACCTTACATAAGTAGAATAATACAATATTTGTCTTTTTGTGTCTAAGTAATTTTGAATTCTATCTTGGACATTGTGAATTTTGTGTTATGGAGACTGGAATCAATTATAATCCTGGTAAGAATGTTAGCAATTTTGTTTTGGTTGCCAATGAAGTTGATTTGACTTAAACTTGCAAACTCTACCTCTTTGCAGCCACTCAAATCTCCATTCAGTCCTTTTATCCTTAGGTTATTTGCTTGCAGACTACCCTACCCATACATGGTTGAAGGCTTAGCCAGAGATTCAGACAAAAGTTTGCACGCAGATTTTCGGCTCTTTCCTCTGGGCCGCTGCTTGTTAGCCTGCTCCTTTTATAATCAAGTGACCATGGTTACCCTGAAGTCTGTTCTCCTAGACTTCTGGTTATTTATTAGAGTTTCAGCTGCTCTTTACTGTCAGACTTCAGCATGACTGATTTGAGACTAAATGCCATCAAAATGGAAAAGCAACCCCTTACCAGTTTCTTTTCTCAAGTGTCAGCTCCTCTTCAGAATCAACTTGCTTTTGTTATTCTCCAGAATCTCCAGGTAATTTTTCATTCTATTTTGTCCAGAGTTACATATGGGGGGGGGGATTAATTGCTAATTTAATTAGCAATTTCTTCTTATTACTTTTGAAAACAGACATAATAAGTAACAGTGTCTGAGTAACTCCTCAGCTTACCAAACGTCCCTGAAGATAATAATCAGCTGGAATGTGTATCATGTTTGCAGATTACCATTCTCCTCCCATGGAAATTCTGATTAAGTAATTCTGAATTGGGCCAGTAATTTATTATTTTAGTTAGAGGTTGCAAGTGATTCTTATTTTCAGGGATGTTCAGGCAAACATTGTATTAGGCCCTTGCTACCAAAAATGTGGGAGCTTGTTAGAGGTGTAAAACCTCAGCCTTCTCTCAAGTCATACAGAATCTGAATTCTTATTTTGACAAGACACTAGATGATTTATAGGAACATTAAACTTGCAGAAATGCTAGTTTGGGCTACTATGACTTTTTAATGTAGAATATGAAATACTCACTGATTTTTTTCTATTATGTGTTTATTCATCAAATAGTTTTGGTGATAAATAAAATAGACATAAATCCTGCCTTTATGGTCAACAGCCAATACATAAATAAACAAACACATTAATCACTGTTATAGTCTACAAAGTGCTATAAAGGAAACAAATACAGTGAAAAGTGATTCTAAAATTTCATGCAATTTAGAGTCACCCTGGGAGTATTTTAAAAATTAAATGCCAAGACTTTACTCCAGACAAATTAAATCAGAATTTTTGGGGATGGGAGGTAGGAATCAATGTTTTAGAAAATCCTCAAATGATTCCAATGTACAGTCAAGTTTGACAACCAGTAATACAGAGCTAGTTGAGGATAACCAGAAATGTCAAGAAAGGTCTCATTTGGTCTGATACTTGAAGGGTAAGTAGGTAGGTATGTAAAGACTCAAGGGAACAGCATTCCTGGAGGTGGGATCAGCAGGTACATAAATCTCAAGAAAGGAATAAGTTTTATTTATTTGAGACACTCAAAGGGACAATGTAGTTTGAAGTATAATGAGTAAAATAGAGAAAGGCATAAAATTGAGCAAAACCAGACAATGTATGTTTGCATCCATAGCCATATAAAGGGTGTTTGGCACACATGGAACTATCAATTTTAGATATGTGAAAAATTTGTCAAAAGGGTTATAGGAATTTTAAATTAATAATAGCTGTAATGGATGGCATAGTGTGTTGATTTTTATCCAGGCTCCCTCTATCTGACTCAATGAGAGACTGTCTAAGCTTGGGGTTTTTACATGCAGCTAGTTTCATTTCATTTCTTTTCTTTTCTTTTTTCTTTTCTTTTCTTTCTTTCTATTTCTTTCTTTCTTTCTTTCTTTTCTCTTTCTTTTTTTCTTTTTTTTTTGAGACGGAGTTTCACTCTTATTGCACAGGGTGGAGTGCAATGGCATGGTCTCGGCTCACTGCAATCTCTGCCTCCTGGGTTCAAGTGACTCTCCCACCTCAGCCTCCCAAGTCGCTAGGATTACAGGCATGCACCACCAACCCAGCTAATTTTGTATTTTTAGTAGAGACGGGGTTTATCCATGTTGGTCAGGCTGATCTCAAACTCCCAACCTCAGGTGATCCATCTGCCTCGGTCTCCCAAAATGCTGGGATTACAGGTGTGAGCCACTGCTCCCGACCAATAATATATACCCACTAGTTTCTTATACTCTATTTTTTACTGAATTAGCAAATCCCAACTTGTCATCAGGCATGGCAGCAAGGGTTTGATGATTCAGGTAGATGATTTTGGATATTCTAATGGAACAAGGACAGAGAAATTATAGGATAGATGCTTGATAAAGATTACATTAAAGCTGCATTAGACTCTAAGTCAGCAAGTCTTCCATGGCTTTTTCTGAGACCTCATTTAGTTACTAGTTGTCCATATCCTTTGTTGGTCTGGTAACTGGGCTTCATTTCTTGTAGTAGGTAATTTACAGTTTGTTAATAGGCAACAATTCAATGTTGTTTTTGTTACATCTATTGTCCAAATTTACAAGGACAGATACCTGGCTGAAATATTCACAGACTTTCCCTTTGTAAACTGCCTGCTATGCTCACAGAGACCTGGAGTGGGACTATCAGGAGACAGTGGCTGTGGATCCCTTGTCATTAGTTACCTGGTCACTGGTGGGAGTCACTAGCCATACCTGGCCATCAGCAAACATTCATCACAACAGCCCCTTTCCCATCAACACCTCCTTGATAGATAGGTCATGAATTCCACAGGAACTGGCTCACTTTTGCTCTAGCAAGGAACTCTTCTGGGTACCTCATGTTGTCTTATATTTTTATTCTCTTCTGCTATAGTCCAGCTTATTGTTGTTGAGTCTATTATTTAAAAATTATTTTCTGAGCAAATAGTATTAGTATTAAAGTGACTTCATATAAGGAAAATGAACGTGCTTTGGTCAAGACTAGGCTGAGGTGGCCTTCTGATGCAGCATGACTCAATGGGTTTGTAGCGCAGGTGCACAACTCTGCGCATTATGTAACCATTCCATGTGAGGCACATATGTAACCACGCCATGTGAGGCACATTAGGTGATTACCCATGTGAGTTTGTGCTTGGCTCGGAGCCACTGTTGTCTGTAAAAGTTATAATTACCTTTAACATATGTACATACTAATGTATGTATATACTAATGCTGTACATACAGCTTGTGCCCAGGCTCACTCCCAGAGAGAGAATGTACATATGGCTTATGCCCAGGTTGACTTGCAGCCAGGTTCATGACCAGGCTTGTGCCCAGGTTTACGCCCACAGCTGACACTTGGGCTTGCTCAAGCCCAGAGAGAGGAAAAGCCATGTTGAAACTGTCTACAATTCCTCAAGTGTTTTCCCAGCTACCTGCCACTGGTCTACCCATGCCCCTTGGTCCTCAGCTTGGGCTGGAACCTGACACTTGGCATAACACTTGGTCAAAGGACATGAATTTTATTTCAAGATTCAAATCAAATTGCTGAATTTCTTTCAACAAATTTTCACATTCATCAGAGATATATAAATCCTTAATTCATGACAGTATTATCATTACAACTCTTTGCCAGTCTAACAAAATAAAATAGCACTCACTTGGTTGTATGAATCTTCAATTCTTTATGCTTTACGAAGATGGATTTTTAAAAATCTACTTTTGGGGTATGTTTTTTTTTTGTCTTTTGCCCATTTTCCTCTTAGGTTATTGTCTCATTATTTGCAAGAATTATTGATGATGAAAATATCAATGAACTGTCACATTTTACAAATATTTTCTCTTTGTGCTATTATACTTAAACATTTATTTATGGCATTTTTGGCATATTAATGTTTTATAAAAATTGCTTATAATAAACCATACTACTCTTTTTCCTTATGGTTTCCTTGGTTTTGTTTAACAAGTATTTACCCTGAGATAAAAGAAAATATTCAGCTTTTACCTTCCAATTTTTTGACTTATATTTATCTTTTAATTTTAACATAGGGAATTGATTTGTTTCATAGTGAGAGGTTTTCTTTTTATCTTTATATAAGTATAAAATTATATGATTTAATAGTTAACGTACCTTTCTCATTCCTGGCTATAATGGGAATACCTCTAGCATTTTCCTGTTTAGCCTGATGAGGGCTTTGGGTTGAAGTAGCCATATTTTAATTCATGAGCATTTTAGTGGAATACAGGGAGGTGATTTTATTTTATTTCATCCACTACTAGTTTAACCCAGAAACCTGCTAGATTTAAAGGTATGCAAGGGCTCTTTCCCTGATTTATGGGTGGGTCTGAGTTCTAAGCACAATTTTAAAAACATGGGTTTTTTTGTTTTGTTTTGTTTTTTGTTTTTTTGGGGGAAAAAAGGGATATATAAGTGGAAGCAGATATTCATGAAATATAAACTAGGCAAAGAGAGAAGCTTTCTGTTTTATCTGTTATAAAGAAATTCTCATGTGATGTAGCCAGGTAAAAAATTACTCAGATTAATGAATAAGACCTTTTTGATTTTTAAGCTGCTTATTTCACAGCCCTGCACAGATCACATCAGTTCTGGTGATCAGACCCATTTTGGGTAGTCTATTAGGAAAATGACTGTTAGTGGTATATACATTTATTTGAATTTAGAGTTCATACTGTAGTCATAAGTCAATTCAAAACCAGCAGATACCTTGCTATATTTATTCTTATAAACTTTGATTTTGTTATATACAGTGGTTTCCAAAAAAGTAAGGCAAAGATATACTTTATAGTGTTGTGGATACGCATGTCATACTTTGGCTGGCCACTGCCTTTTGACCAGTCATTCTATATTTAAGGGCATTCCCACTTGAGTCCTACCTCTCCAATGTAGGAATTAGAATTTAGCTTACCAGCCTTTTTTGAACTAGGATCATGACATGTGACTTGGCCTTTGCCAATGAGCCTACCTATACAAGCCTCTTCTGAAAGTAGCTGAGGTGTGGTTTTGCTTCCCATGGAGGGGTCTGAGTGGGGTGGACAGGCAGCAGCTTTCAGAGGTGGCAGTGGTGGCTGACAGTGGGGTCCCATGCCCAAAACGTGGACTGCAATAACTCTACAGTTCCTGGCTGCTTAGTACCAAGTTCCATCCCCTTGTCTTTCTAGGGATTCGTGAAAAAGTTACCTAACAGTCTCTAAGAAATTGCTTTTCTGCTTAAGCTAGTTACAGTACACCCTGTGCTTTGTGACTGACAACCCTAATCAGCAACTGATCCACAAGGAAAAAGACCACTGAGATCACAGTCCATCCAAAGCAGAGCCGGAAGCTGAATTTTATACCTGAATATTTTGGCCTGTTAGGTATATGTGCTAGGAACATGACTGTCCATCTAATGCCTGGGCAAGTGAAAAATATAACTTCAGTTGGCCAACTCTAGCTTTGTTGGAACATATTCTACTGTATAGTTTTGTGTGTCAAACAATAAGTTGAGTTGATTGTTTATGGTCATTAAATCAGCTCTGTGTTTTGGCACCCTGGCAACACAGCTTACAACTTAGAGCACACTGTAGATTCCTAATGAGCTTTTGTATCTGGGCCAGGCTGAGTTTTATAAATGCAGATAAACAGAACTCATCTGCTTATAATTTCCTAGTGTAAACGCACCTGCCTGCGGGTTCCTGAAGTTTCTTATCATGCTCTTTCTCTTGGATGGTGGCTGGTGAGAAGCATATGACCCTATTTACAATGCAACATATAGTTTCTAAATTGTAATCCTCACAGCATCTCCCCAAACTTAGAACCCTTTCTTTACTCTAGAATCCATCTCCTTACTTTAAAGAGGACACGCCGGTGGATTTTCCACTTCATTTAGTCACATTTTGATGTGAGAGCAGAGCATAGATCAACTAGGATTAGAATTCCCATGGGCCTCCCACCTGTTGGAAGATAAAAAACTTCTCTTTGGTAGAATTTTTTTTCTTTTTTTGGAGAAGAGCCTTACTCTGTCACCTAGGCTAGAGTCCAGTGGCATGATCTCGGCTCACTGCCACCTCTGCTGCCAGGTTCAAGCAATTCTCCTGCCTCAGCTTCCTGAGTAGCTGGGATTACAGGAGTGTTTTACCACATCTGGTGAATTTTTTGCATTTTTAGTAGAGATGGGGTTTCACCATGTTGGCCAGGCTGGTCTTGAACTACTGACCTCAGGTGATCCACCTGCCTCAGCCTCCACCTGTAATCCCAAAGTGCTGGGATTACAGGCATGAGCCACCACACCTGGCCTCTTTGGCAGAATTTGGTACGTAAATGGTATCTGTAAATAGTACATAAAATTAAGCCAAATTGCTTCTAGCCTGAGAGAGAATAGCATGTGTATCACTTAGATTGGATGGGCTAAGGTTCCCCCAACCCCCCCAAGAAAGAAGCATTAGCTCCACTTTGATAGATGAAGAGTAAGTTCTACTGAAGCCTAGAGAGGTTGGGGAATATGGCCAAGCTGACAGGTTAGGAAGTGGCAGAAGATGGTCTCAAACCCGGATCTGCCTGACTGCAGAGCCTGCCCTTTTATCCCCTGCTCCTTGCTTCTTCCCCTGCTGGGCCTCGCCATGTTAGTCCTGGGAGGGGCTGTGTTGGCCTAGGATGGACTCTGTTCTGCCGTCAGCGGCTCCTTTGACCCTTGCTTGGCATGCTGGCTGGGAGCAGCTTCAGCCTTCCCCTCCTATTAACAGTAATTTGACTTTTACATCTTTAAGACTCTCTCTAAATTTCCAGAAAACACATTTCTATAAGCTATAAACCTCCACAGGACAGGTTTCTTGGAGAATACATCCTCTGGTTTTTGAATAACCGTAAATGACAAGTTAAATTCTCTATTTCAATTACTTTCTTGAATTTCTACTGCAGGCCACATCCTCATAATTTTCTAAACACCATGAAAATTAAAAGGTAGCAGTTCAGTCCTCGGGGAAGGCAAGAACTTAAGACACAGAAAACTTGTTTTTTTCCTTTTAGTTAAATGAATTATTTCTCCTTTCCAGTTTTTTATTTTAATTTCCAATTATAAGCGATTGGAGATGCTGTGAAATTTTGACGAGAAACAGCACAGTTTCAAATATACTGGACCCTGAAGGCTAAAGGACTCCAAATTAAATAAACTATCTTTTAAACTACTTAAATCACAGCCCAAGAACGTGGCTAATAGCTAGCGTGAGTCTTGTGTATTTGATTGAACAAGGGCCATTTTGTATTTTTTCCAAAAGCTAAAACATTGCCAAGCTTTTGCATTATTGGTTGAGCTGTGCAACCTTTTTTTCCACTGAGAATTTTCACTCCCTAACTCCACTCCCAAGAGGCAGCCGCCCTCCCTGAGGTCATCTGGGCTCTCTATTGTCCTGACTAAAGGATATTACTAGGTCGTCCCTTACATCTTCACAGCTTTATACAGAGTCAACTTCCACTCACTTTTCAATCTAACTCTGCCCATTGACATCTGAAGTTTGCTATTTACCTCTGACTCCCTGGATAAGCCAAACCTCTTGGCTTCAAGTTTCCATTCAATACACTCCCCAGATGTAAACAGTCCCCAGCTCCTGTAAATTCTGCCTCCCAGACAGCCTTCATAGCTGTAAGCTCCTCTTCTCATCTGTCACTGCCTTAATTCAAGCCTTCGTCATTTCTTACCTGATGGGTGATTGCAGAGGCCACTAAGTGGTCCTCCTTCCTGTCTCACCTTTTCATCTCCTTGCTGTCAGGGCATTCCTACATGTCAGATCTCTGCTGAAACGCCTTTCATGGCTTTTGATAACTTTAAGGATAAAGTACAAACTCATTAACATGGAAAGAAAAAACACAAAGAAGGGAGGGAGGAAGGGAGGGAGGTAGAAACAGAGGGAAGATGGGAAGGAGGAAGAGAGAGAAGAAAAGAGGAAGGCAGGTCTTTTCTTCCTCTGACTTCTGCATCAACATTGGCACCATTCCTTGTGCCTTCCACACTCTTACTCACCCTTCAGCCAAGTCACCGTGCTCCCTCTTATTTCTAACAGCCCCCTTCTTCCCTCCATCTGGCTAACACATATTGTGCTTCATGGCTCAGCTCGGCATCAGCTCCTTGGGAAGACTTCTCTAAGCCCCACAATGAGCCCCGCTCTGTGCCTCCTTAGTCATGACACCCATTGCTCAGTTTTGTAATGTGTACTTATTTGCTGCCCAGCTGGACTAGGAAGAACTATAGGGAGGTGTCTTCCTCATCCTTGAATCCAGAGGATAGCACAAGCCTAGCAAAAGGAGGCAGTGAATAAATGTTAGAATGTTTCTGACTAAGGAAATCTCACGTCCTACTGCTCGTAAGACTCCTTGCATCTTGGACTTTGCTCCTTGTTCTTCACTTTACAGATCCCAGAGCCTGGCAAAGTTATTCATTCCCATGGTCTACTTAGTAATATAAAGAGAAGACTTGGCCAGGCACTTGGCCAGGCTAGGATTTTACAGGCTCACATATGTAAAATCCTAGCACTTTGGGAGGCAAAGGCAGGAGGATCACTTGCATCCAGGTGTTCCAGACCAACCTGGGCAACACAGCAAGACCTCATTTCTAGAAAAAATTTTTTTAATTAGCCAGGCCTGGTGTAATGCACCTATCATCCCAGCTACTCAGGAGACTGAGGCAGGAGTATTGCTTGAGCCCAGGAGGTTGAGGCTGCAGTGAGCCACGATCACACCACTGCACTCAGTGTGGGCAGGCAGAGTGAGACCCAGTCTCAAAAACAAACAAACAAATAAACAAAAGAGAGGACTTAAAACCCTCCTTCTTCTTTTCCTCTTGCTTTGGTCCCAAGTGACCAAAACTCTCACTTCACTTTAAGGCATTGCTAGCCTGTTTTCTATTTAAGAGACTTTATCATATATTTTCTTGATACCTCCAGTGCCTGGCACAGGACTGGCTTATAGAAGATGCTTGATCAGAGGGTAAAATACACCTTCACATCCACGATGAGGAATCTGAGGTCCAGAGAGGTTACTGACTTACAAACACCACTCAGTTGCTACCTGCTGCAGTTGGTGTCAACCTATTTATTCTGACTTCTAATCCCCTGCTCCATTTGCTACAGCAGGCTGCAAGGTTGAAGTGTGTGATACATTTTATAAAAGTAGTATTAATTCCTTAGAGGACATTGGGGAATTTCTCATGTTAGACCTGAGCAGGGTAAAATGAGGGTTAGCCTCTCCTTCCTTGCCTCTCATTTCTCCCAAAATTTGATTCTCCTTGTGAAAACCTTCACCAAGAGTGAGCCAGTGTATTTCAGGTGTGCCTGTCTTTATGTTACACAAGTTTGTAAAGTCTGTGTCTTAGCTCTGTTTGTGGAATGCCTCCGCATTCGTCAGGACAGGCTAAAGTGCTGTGAAAATAGGCCCAGGTGGTGATGACTCAAGTACAATAGAAGGGTCTTTTCCACATAGCAGATGTTCCAGGTCAATGGGGGGACAGTAAGGTGGCTTCTCCTTGTGAGTAGTCAGGTTGATACGGGCCTCTGCTGTCTTCAAAACATAGCTTCCAGGCTTGCTGTTTGTGATGGCTCTTGAAGCAACTGAAAGGAGAAAAAACATGGCAGTGATGTGATACACAGGAGGTTTTATGAACGAGGCCAGGAAATAGGTTACCAGCTCTACCAGATTTTCTTCAGATTATACTGGTTTTACTTTTATTTTTGACAAGGAAAGGTAACTTTTGTATATACAGGTTTTAGAACAGAAAATTCCATGTCCAGGGGAACCCCTCAGTCGTGAGTAAACAGGGACAGCTGGTCACCCTGCTTGATCATGGCATACCCTGCTTCTGCTCATGTTTCATTGGCTAGAACTTGTCAGCTGGTCATACAGACTGCAAGGGATGCTGCGAAATGTCTACATGTGTGCCCAGGAAACAGTCCCAGATTCACAAAGAGCTCTCTACATAGACGATTGGTGAATGTTTCTTATAGCTATAAACACCAAAGCTGAGGAGCCTAAAAACTAGTTTAAAAAAGGAAATCAACACAGCAGGGTGGAATAAGGACCCCAAAATCCAGACCAGGAAGTGATGCCTAAATAAAACTTTGTCGGTGGTTACTAACAACATGGGGGGTGCAGTTCCTGTGTTTCTTACCGCAATCTTACTCAGGGTTTACAGTAAGAATTTTTGTGACTAAGACTAAATACAATTGTGTTTTGAAATCTCATCTTTATCCATCCACATGTAGGTTATCAAGGATTCGTATGGAGCAAGCCTCTGAGGAACAGAAAATTTGTCACTGGGAAACAAAATGACCTCCACTGGACTTCATCTACAGGCAATTTCAGGAATATGTTCACTACCTCTGTTCTTGGAGAACCTTGCTTGATCTTATTCTACTAACAGCCATAATTTGACCCACTGTATATTTAAATCCATGCCATGTTAATCATATTATTACTTGTTGGAAGCTTCCTTTGTGCCAGGATGATGCTAAATGCTTTACTTGCATTATCTCATTTTAACCTCAAAACACTAAAATGCTTTAATTTTCCCTGTGTTACAGATGAGGAGAGGATGTGGAGAAATAGGAACACTTTTACACTGTTGCTGGGAGTGTAAATTAGTTCAACCATTGTGGAAGACAGTGTGGCGATTCCTCAAGGACCTAGAAATAGAAATTCCATTTGACCCAGCAATCCCATTATTGAGTATATATCCAAAGCATTATAAATCGTTCTATTATAAAGACACATGCACACGTATGTTCATTGTGGCACTGTTTACAATAGCAAAGACTTGGAACCAACCCAAATGCCCATCGATGATAGACTGGACAAGGAAAATGTGGCACATGTACACCATGGAATACTTTGTAGCCATAAAAAACGATGAGTTTGTGTCCTTTGTAGGGACATGGATGAATCTGGAAACCGGCATTCTCAGCAAACTGACACAAGAACAGAAAATCAAACACCACATGTTCTCACTCATAGGCAGGTGTTGAACAATGAGAACACATAGACAAAGAGAGGGGAGCATCACACACTGGGGTCTGTTGGGGGGGGACTAGGGGAGGGATAGCACTGGGTAGGGAGGTTAGGGAGGGATAACATGGGGAGAAATGCCAGATATAGTTGACAGGGGGAGATGGAGGCAGCAAACCATATTGCCATGTATGTACCCATGCAACAATCCTGCGTGATCTGCACACGCACCCCAGAATCTAAAGTACAATAAGAGACAGCCCCACCTAGTGAAAATGAACCAGATGGTTATCACAAGCATACAGCACTTTCAAGAGGCAGAAAAAAAGAAAATACAGAAGAGGATTAGTGGGAGAGAAGGTATGTGCCATAGCTGAGCAAGGGAAGTGCTTGTTACAATGGCTTAAACCCGTTTTGGCAGCTGCGAGATGGAGTTGCAATAATGAGATGGTAGCACACTGAGTGAGGCATATGCTTGCCCCCTTCCCCTTTCCTTCCTCCCATGGTGCTTGTATATTTTTAGCCTGTGGTGTTGGAATAATGAATACCCAAGTGAATGTAGTGTCGGAAGGAGATTTTTCTTGGCAAAATGGCAACAAGAGCTGCCAAGTATCTTCTAAAATGTAAACAAATCATCCACCTCCATCAGGGAGAGATTACACACAGTATCTGAATCAGTGTGGGATTTTCACCTGGTGTGGTTTGCACTTTGAATTCTCCTCCATCATCACAAGCTTTACCACCTGGTGTGTATTAAGCAGTCCATTACTCTTTGAAATCATTGGTGTTCCAGCTGCTACAATCAGATAATCAGGCACAGTTTAGGAAATAAAAATTTTCTCCCATTAGAAAGACACTGTGGAAGTGCCACTGAGCTGGCGGTCTGGGCTTTCCTTTGGTTATATCACAAATCGCCACTCTTTGTATTTACAGCTGTAAGGTAAGGGTGTGGTAGTGAATGACATTTAAGATTCCCCTCCAGCTCTGAAGACTATGATCTAGTGTTCTGTGTGATTCTAGGCTACTTTGGGCAGACAGCACCTCAGTCTTCCTGTTCATAAAAACAACCTTCCAGAATTGCAGTATCCACTTTCTCGTCATTTGGAATGTCTCTTTTCCCCCAGGGTCATGTAGTGTCCTTGCCATGTTTTCTGGAAGCTCATGGCTTTCCACTACAAAGTATGGATTCTCCCCTCTCACCAGGCCTCATAGACTTGCTATGTTCTAAAATGTACCCTGTTTGAAATATCACAATTTCTCCTCCTAACATCAACCTCAACCCAAACTCACCTGTGTTGCAGCTCCTTTCCCTAGTCATACTCTTAGCTAGTTTTTTAAGTGATATATTTTTTAAAATGCCCTTTTAATGATAAGATGTCTATCTTTTGCATGGGCTTAACCCAAAGAAATGGTAGTAATTTCAGTTGCTATTAATACAAATGATGAAGAGATAGTTACTTGCACCTAGAAGCATTAGGGGCCCAAAATCATATGCATAAGTGACCACCTACATGTAAAGGCTACACATATCTACTGGGAATTCAATCCAAGAAACACATATCAAACATCAGACACATGCATTTCGTTGTTGTAGACTCTGGTGGCATGGAAGGTATGTAGTAAAGATAAGTAAGACAGTTCTTTCCTCGAAGGAACTTAAAATTATTTTAGAGCTACAGAATCTTAATGGATTTTATGTTAATTGATAGCGTTAGATTTTTTATTGCAGCAAAATATATATAACATGAAATTTGCCATTTTAACAATTTTCAAATGCATAATTCAGTAGCATTTAAGTACATTCATTGTGATATTTTTATCCATAATAACTTATTCATTTGTTGAGAGTTATAAGTTTGAGTGTATAGCAATGAGTGTTACGGTCTTCAACTTGGAGAGCTCACCTTCTAAATGTGACTTAGCCAAACAAATAAACATGGTAGGTCAAGAATTTTATGGCCGTCTGACTGCCTTCCTTCTTTCCTGCCTTCATTTTTTCTCTCGTTCCCTTCCTTCTATCCTCACTCTGTTCCTAAAATAATCTCAAGCAGATTACAAACACATACAAACAACAGGTTGAAATTAGTGGAAATCTGCCATGGAAAGTAAAGGTAAGAAAGTAAGACACACCCAGATGTGAGTTAGTACAGAAAAGGCATGCCTAGAGTCTTGTAAACATGCAAGAGCCAGACTTCAAGTTTTATTGTAACTCTCCCAGATCCAGTTTAGCAGGGAAATATGATCCATTACAAGGTTCACAGTGTCCTGCTGGTGACAAAAAACAAAAATAGGGGCTCAAGAACTCAGCTTTTCTGGATACTGAGAAAAAGTTCTCCTGTGGGTTGCAATTGAGAACATACTGCCTCCATTCATGCAGTCTATAAAGTAATGAATTGTTATGGACTGTCTTTTATTAAAAACCTTTAATACACATTAATGGCATTACCCAAATGGTCATCTCAGTAAAAGTAGAGTGAAGCCAGTGCTCAGCATCTTTTAACTTGGCCTAATCCAGGTTAGATTTTAGAGTCTAGATGTTATCCTATTGTACGTGTGCCTATGTTATGAGAAAGGAGGGAACTATTGTTTAGGGCTACTCTAGTTTGTGATGATAAAGCCTCATTGTCGACATAGAAGAGACCGCTAAGTTCTGTTTCCATAAATGGGAAGGCCTAGTGCTATGAAGTGCTGTTCCTAAAGTAGTATTAAGCATAAGATCAAAGGAGGAGAACCAGATTGCATGGCTTTTTGGTTCAGGGGAAGTCTTTATCCACATCTGTCATGAAGTTATTTCTTCCAATCCTACGTCTCAGTAAAAGTCATATTATGGTTTAGGTTCTACATGGACAGAAATGACCAGGGTCTCTAAGAGTCTTGAACATTAACTCATTTGTCATGATTTCTGGCCATTGAGCATTTCTAGATTTCTAGTGTGAGGAATTCCCTCATTGAGAGAGTCGTGGTGGGCAACAGCAACCACTGGAGAAACCGTGAGTTGGAGGTGCTCTACCCCTTCCTTGTACGTGACTTAGTTGAGTGTACATCCAGATGTTAAGTTTTAAGTGAGTGGTGTACTGATGAAGGGACTGTGAGATTTGGTGTTTCTGGTGGTGGTTTACAACAGTGTCTATGGCTAGTGGCAGCATCCAGGGGCAGTTGAGTGGAGTGGCCAGGGAAGAATTCAGCAGCAACTTCCTATATGACTATGTCTTTAACCTGGGTTTTGTGTATTTTGTGAGCCCAATTCTCCAGCCTCCTTATTGGGCTTTTGAGTTATCCAATATCTTTCCAATAATTCTTTTTCTGCTTAGGGTAGTCAGGTTGCAATAAAGAATCTTGGTGATACAGCCCATAACTGAATCCATCTCCTGGAACTCAAAGCTAAGGAAAGGTTATTTTAGTCTTGTTCAATTTCTCCAGAAAATGATACAGGGGTCAGCCATGACTCAAATTTTAGTTACCAAATTAGCCATGTTTTCCATGCCTAGCCATAACACACAGGCCAAACCTTAACTAGTAATAGGGAAAGATACATTTTAGATGGAACAATAGGTCTTTAGTTTAGGGAACTTAGAAAAAATTGAATAGCCTCTACTCTGGATCTAACTTGAGAGGGCCGTATCTGTAGAGCTGATAAAGGTAGAACAAATGATCAGAAATCAGAGTCCATATGGAGGGTAGCCCTTGAACATCTCTGGGGGAGAAACTCTTCCTTCAGAATATTATGGTGGGCTTGAGAGCTTGAGCTTACTTATCAAGTAGAAAATCCTGGATGGGAAGGCAAGCACCCTAAGAATCATAACAGCCAGGTGGTTGGCTTTAATTTGTGAAGCTAAAAGAACAATCCCCCTAAATAGGAACTTGGATCTGAACGTCTAAGTATTTACCGACTGCATTTTACAAACATGGCTTATGGCTGCATAACTGAAATCTATGTCTCCATCTTCACATGGCCTTCTCCTCCGTGTGTTTCTGTCCTATCCTCTTCTGCTCTTATAAGGACTTCTGTTACTGAATTTGAGGCCCTACTCAGTAATATAGGAGGATTACATTTCCTTATTTGGACGCTTTTTCCAAATAAGGTGACACTTGCAGGTTCTAGGTGAACAGACTTTCGAAGGGCAGCAACCATTCAACACACTATAGCACCATTTGGTCTGCCAGAGCCAGGCCTCTGTGTGAACACAGGAAGGTGTCTGTGGGCATCTATGCTGACCTGAGAGCTGAGTGAACTAGTGTTGGTTGGGTTCAGTGGGGATTTCTCCTTCTCTCCACAGTCCCCATTGCTGGGAAGGACCAGGCTGGGCAGAGCACTGGGAACATGGTAGCTCATCCCACATTTGCTCCCAGCAGAGGCTTTTCATTCACAACTCTCTGCATGGCACAAAAGAAAAGAAAGTTCTTTATGTCTCTATTTTCTAAAGATTCCCATCCCTGCTTTTATTTAAATCATTAAAAATAATTTTCTAACTAACTCTTATTTGTATGGTTGCTTATTTAAGAGGTTCTCTACATTTATGACATTTATGCATAGGAAAAATTTATTCAAAACAGGTATTTTAGAACTGAATTCCAAGCTACACAATTACTTGGCTTCACATTGTTTAAGAGTCCAATCTTTTTTTGACTCTTAAGTACGGTGTCAAAAACAGATTGGGCTTTTAAACAATGTGAAGTCAAATAACTGTGGCTCTCTTTTCTTTCATTCTCAAGTCACATTTTTCCTTTCCCTTCGAACTAATTCTTGAAGAATGACATTGACTGTAATCTATATCCACACTCATTTTTTTCAGAGGAAATTGCAATATCTGATGTCTAAGTATTCAATATCAAGTGTTCCTTAAAATATCTTCTCAACAGGCAGAAAAGGATACAGAAATTACAGTCAGCTCTTGACTGTAGACCACCCACATTCTTGTTCTCTAGAAACTGTCAGGGGTAGGCTGAAGAAGGAAAAGGAATCAAAACTCACATGCACCAACTTTGCCAATTGTTAGGCCTCTGAAAAAAACATCTTGTCAAGACAAGCCTGGAGTTATTGACTAACATGAATGTTTTAGTGTGATCTGCACATTCCACTCTTTCTGAACCATTTGCATGTCATATGTCAGATGACAGGAAGCTGGGCTTCACTTTGATATTCTAAGTTTGAAAATTCCCCAAAGACTGAAATGTGGGTACAATATGAAGGATGTTAAGAATTATGAAAGGTTGCTCATTATCTATTTCCATTAATTCCTAGTTTTCATTAAATTGATTACTTTTCTTTTTTGTTTCTTTTATTTTTTTTCAAGACAGGGTCTCACTCTGTCACCCAGGCTGGAATATAGTGACATGATCTCAGTTCACTTCAACCTTGACCTCCCCAGCTCAGGTAGCTCTCTCACCTCAGCCTCCTGAGTAACTGGAACTACAGCCACCATGTCTGGCTATTTTTTCTATTTTTTTGTAAAGAATAGGTTTTGCCATGTTGCCCAGGCTGGTCTTGAACTCCTGAACTCAAGTGATCTGCCCCTGTCAGCCTCTCAAAGTGCTCGGACTACAGGCATAGGTCACCATGCTCGGCCTATTATTTTTCTTTTATTTCAGAAGAGGATCATCTCCTAGCATGATGTGTGAGTCTAGGGGTGTGATGGTTAATACTGAGTGTCAACTTGATTGGATTGAAGGACACAAAGTGTTGATCCTGGGTGTGTCTGTGAGGGTGTTGCCAAAGAAGATTAACATTTGAGTCAGTGGGCTGGGGAAGGCAGACCCACCCTTAATCTGAGTGGGCACCATCTAATCAGCTGCCAACAGGGTTAGAATATAAAGCACGCAGAAAAACATGAAAAGACGAGACTGGCCTAGCCTCCCAGCCTACATCCTTCTCCTTTGCTGGATGCTTCCTACCCCTGAACATCGGACTCCAGGTTCTTTAGTCTTGGGACTCAGACTGGATTCCTTGCTCCTCAGCTTGCGGATGGCCTATCGTGGGACCTTGTGATTATGTGGTTAATACTGAATAAACTCCCCTTTATATGTATATATATGTATCCTATTAGCTCTGTCCCTTTACGGAACCCTGACTAATACAGTGGGACTAACACTGATGAGTCACAAAAGAAATAAAAATATTTTTTAAAATTTGTGTTTAAGAATTTTTAACTCTTTACAGAACCTTGTTTTTCAACGCGAAAGTGTGTTTATTTTATATGATACCTAAGCTAACAAACCCTCAGTTGTTCTTCATCAATACTGCTGGAAAGTAATCACATTCATTCATATTACTAGGAAATCTTGTTTCTTTGGGTTTTTTGTTTTGTTTCCTTTTTTTTAAAACTTCATCACTTAGGGAAAAGAATCAATCCCAATTTAGTGCATCATGGCAGCACTGTAATAATTGAAGCTTTATCATGAAAAGAACGCCCATGCTTCAGACATTATTGTTTCTAGAATGTACATTGTGCTGCATATCAAGAGAATCTAGAAATATCTATTCAATAAGAATATTTCATATCATATTCAGGGAGTTCCCTTATTAATGTTTGCATTTATTTTATTTAAAAATAAGTTGCAAGCTTGAGTTCAAGGGTTATTTCATTTTTACTTTACATAAATATAGAGTCCATTATCTAAGCACAAGATAGTTTTCTGATTTTCCTTTTTATCAGAATCTGATGTTCTGGCTGAGTAATTTCTTTAAGAGATAGTGTTGATCAACATTGTCACCTTACTTCATATTTTTCACATAGAAATGTTTCTCTCTAAAGGTTGTTCCCTTTGTGCCCAGATTTGAGTAAGTGGCCGTGGGTTTACTGGTCAAAAGTTACTCATTCACCTCCCTATATATTTGTGAAAGGGGTAAATAATTTTTAAAACATATTTTTAAAAAATGCTTCCTAGTGATTATGTGCCAGGTTTTGTCTTTCAAAGAAATTTAAGGTGGTGCCAGGAGCATAAATGCTGTCAAAATTCTACCTCTGATTTAGAAACTTTCCAATGAATCCTTTTTTCCTTAATGTAGTCAGAGTTGCTTCTGTTGCTTCAGACAAAAATAACTATCTCATATTCCTTCCAGCCTTACAGAGTTTATACTCTGGTGGAGAATATGGATAATTAAACAATATAATAAGATATAATGTGTGTTCAATTTTGAAGCCCACAGTTTCTCTTCCAGAGAAATTTACATTCTTTTCTCTAAAGACAGAGAGAGGCAAAATCTGCAGTGCCAGAAAACCTTGAGGCAGACTTCAAGACTCTCCCCAAATCCTGAGACTCAGTGTAGAAACCATGGATCAGGTCCAAAGTCCCATCTGATTCTTGGTTTTCCATCAGCCTTGTTCCTGCATGTTCCACCACCTGAGACAGGCCTCCCCATCTTGGGTCAGCTGTGAATTTTTAGGAAGTCCTTCTTTATGTTGAGCTGAAATTTGTCTTCCTGAATGTCCTCTGCTTGGTTCTAGTTTTATCCTTTGTAGACTGGACAAATCTTACATGTTTTCTTTCTTCACTCAACAAAGCTTGCTCTGTGGCTGCTCCAGGTCAGACACGGTGCCAGGTTGTGCCTGATGGGCTGCATTTTCCACAGGGTTGGGAGGGAGGATACTGACATCAGTCTTTTCCGAGATGGAGTCTTGCTCTATCGCTCAGGCTGGAGTGCAGTGGTGCAATCTTGGCTCACTGCAACGTCTGCCTCCGGGGTTCAAGCAATTAACCTGCCTCAGCCTCCCAAGTAGCTGGGATTACAGGTGCTGGCCGCTATACCCGGCTAATTTTTGTATTTTTAGTACAGATGAGGTTTCACCATGTTGGCCAGGCTGACCTTGTGATCTTGTGATCCTGCCCTTGTGATCCACCTGCCTGACCTTGTGATCGAACTCCTTACCTTGTGATCTGCCCACCTCAGACTCCCAAAGTGCTGGGAATATAGGCGTGAGCCCCTGCTCCTGGCCAGCCAGTCTTTAGAAAAAAACAAGAGCTAAGAAGTCAGAGAGCCATGGAAGCATGCACTGGTGGACTTCACTTGTACCTCACCTGGGAGCCAGGGAAGGTTTTTCTAATAAATGATGTTTAACCTGAGCTCGGAAGGATGAGTGGGAATTTCTAGGCAAAAGGGATAGAAGGGAGAGTCTTTCAGCAGGGGAGAAAACAAGTGCCATGGCCCTGGGGCAGGAAGGAGCAGGATGTGCCCAATGAACTAATGAACTAAAAGGAAGCCAGTTTCACTGAGTTATGAAAGCAAAGTAAGAGAGACATGGGAGATGAGGCTGGAGACAAGGTGGTGATTCTGTCATGCCGGCCCTTGTGCACCATGGTCAGGGCTTTTGAATGTCATTCATTTGTTCATTCATGAATTCATGAATGAGATGAGATCCCTCGATATCCTGCGTACTCTTTCATGTGCTAGGGATAAAGGAGGAAAGAAAACAGACAGAATTCTTGCCCTAAGGAACGAAACTTACATTCAGGTTGGGGGAGAAAGACTAACAAATAAAATGTGTACTGTGTCAGAAAGTGATAGGTGCTACAGAGAACACAGGGAAGGGAACGGAAGTGTGGGGGATTGAGGTTTTATCTTAAGGGAGTGTGAGTGGCCCTCTAGAATTTTGCAATAGTATGGCGCTGCCATGGACAGCCAGGGAAATATGTTAAGTGGGACCATGACTGGATGGGGATTGTTCTTTAGCTGCTCAGTGGAGAATGGATCAGAGACAGGCTGAGTAGGAGGCAGCCACTCAGGTGAAATAGAAAGTGAGCTGAAATTAGGATCGTGCCAATGGAGCATGGGGGATAAGGGGGCTGATTTGGTGACATTTAGGAGGTGAATAGTCCTTGTCTGGTTTGGCTAACCAGTAAATAAACATTCCTATTCATTTAAGGCCCTGTAGGTTTCAGCTGAAAGTCTGAAAAAGACTACACCAAAACTGACTTATTTTGTGAATAAAAATATTTATGTACGTAAATATTTATTTTCATAATTACTGTTGAGGGGTCCAAATATCAAAAAATATACCAGAAATAAAAGTTGGCTTTGCTGACCCCATGTAGATATATAAATAAAAATGAAGTTTCCAGGGCAAGATCATGATTTATGGATTGATACTTCTAAATCTGGTCTCGATGTTTTTATTACTTGCCTCGGGGGAAGAGGCTGAGAAAACCGAATGTTAGTGCTTGAACTGCAGCATCATCATTTATTCTTGCTCTATTTTGGGCTCATGTGCAGGCCCAGGTGGGGAATTCTGCCTGATGCTGGTACCATGTTGGCATTGGAATGCCACCTCAGGCCAAGTCTGGGGAGCAGCTGGGGGATCAGAGCGTCTGAAAATGTCATCACTGCCTCTGAGCTTTCTAAGGTGGAAAATAAACAGTGGAGCCAGAACAGGTAGGCAAAGCAGAAATGGGCCCTTTGGCACTCACAGCAATTCCAGCTTTTCTTTTTGTCCTGTCTCAAAGGCATCTTGAGTGGTCAGAGGCACATAGCCTATGGTCTGCCGTGAATTCTCATCTTACCTCGAATTACATGTATTTGTACTTGGACTCCATTATGTGCAAGCAGGAAGAATAAAAAATACCAATCTTGGCCAGGTGCGGTAGCTCACACCTGTAATCCCAGCATTTTGGGAGACCGAAGTGTGTCAATCACCTCCGGTCAGGAGTTTGAGACCAGCCTGACTAACCTGGTGAAACCCCATCTCTATTAAAAATACAAAAATTACCCGGTGCCTGTAATCCCAGCTACTTGAGAGGCTGAGGGATGAGAACTGCTGGAACCATGGATGTGGGAAGGAGCTTGGTCTATTAGAGAAAGAGACCAGTGTCCTATGGTGAGTGAGCAGGGTGGAGAAAATGCACTTGTGAAGCAAAGCAGGATCCAGCTCTTGTGGGTCTTGTGAACCATGGTTAGACATTTGAATTTTACTTCAGTAACCATGGGAAGACACTGGAGAGATTTACACATGAAAATGACAGGGTGTAACTTACATGTTAAAAAAAATCTTGTTGTATAGACAACGGATTGTCGAGAGGTAGACGGGACAGCACTTAGGATGCAGCTCCCACAGTTCAGGATAGACAGCAAAGTGGCGTGGACCAGGGCGGCAGAAGCAGTTGTGGGCAGGAGTCCGATTCAGGACCCGAGTTGTAGGAGATGACTTACTGATGCACTGGATGTGGGTGCCGATGACAAGAACAAAATTGAGGATGTATCTGGGGTACTTGGCCTAGCAACCAGGTAGATGGGGTGCTATGAAGTGATATGGGGAGGACTGGAGGTTTGGGGGAATCAAGAGTTCTGTTTGGACACGTTAGGTTTGAGAGGGTTATTGGATATCCACGTGGAGACGTTGAGCAGGCCGAGAGAGGAGACGGCTGGGGATGCCAGTGTGTGAGTCATTGGCCTGAAGCTGGTGTTGAAAGCAGTAAGAGTGAATATAAATTAAAAGGAGAAGGAAACTAAGGACAGAACCAGGGGACCCCAGTGAATGGTTACAGGAGAGAAAGAAGACCCAGCACAGGACCCAGGCAGGAGGAGCCTGTGAGGCACAGGAACACGGCAAGATGGTTCCACAAACCTCAGGGGAAAGCAGTGTTTCCAGAAGGAGGCTGTGACCCCCTGAGCCAGGCTGCTGAGAGGTCAGGCAGGGAGGGGGAAGAACCCAGAACGAGGTGCAGATGTGATGTCGGGACTGGGGGAGGTCGCACTGCCGCCTCAGCGGGAAGAAATGGGATTTGTTGAAGGAGTCAGGGATATCACTCCTGACTACATCTTCCTACTTCTAGAGCAAGTTAGTATTTTTTTTTTTCTGTTGACGGATAAATTGTTTGCTGTTTGATTTTCTTCAGACCAGCTGTTTCTGTTGGTACCATACAAAAAGGAGTTTTCCTGTCAACCATTTCCCATATCAATGGTGAGCCATGAATATGGTTGACATAGATTTCTTCTGCTAGCTGATTTAATCATTTTTGACATAACTGACTTTCAACTTGGATTCATTTACTTCATTCCTCTTGTACACACTTCTTATCATGGTGTGTTTGTCGCTAGCTTCTTGAAGATTTTGTCAACTTAAACCCTTTCTCAGCTATCATCAGACATTTTGTATACAGCATACTCTGCTGTCTTTGCTGTCAGACATGCTTGAGTTTGAATCCTGGCCTTATCATTTGCCAGCTGTGTAACCTTGGCCATTTTATGTAACCCATCTATGGCTCGGTTAATTTATCAATAAAAACGTGGTACAATTTCAACTCCCCCCCCCACCAGGATTCCTTGAGACAATCTCCGCAATGCTTAGCCCAGTGCTTAGCACACAGTAGAATAAATGATACTGGTTGTAGCTGGAACTACACAAAAATCTATAATAGTTTCAAAAAATGCACCTGCTAAAAATCTGAACTAGGATTCTCGAAGATTGGCAGTGAGCAAAGAGTATCTCAGAGAAAGACACCTTGAGGTCGAATGCCGAGGGCAAGATTCATCCTCCCCTTGAACATCTTGCACTAATGACCTCAGCTCCGCAAATGACAAGAGGGTCTCCATTGTCAATTGTCAATACCAGAGGACCAGGGCTTGATTTTATAAAGGAAGCAACTGGGTTTTCTTTAGAGATGCAAATGGAAACGTTAGGTTTGGCATGTTCCAGGGATTTCATCTGCTCAACTGAAAAGGGCATTTTATCACCCCAAGCACAGCTCTTAGAGTTACATTCAGGAGGGAAGAATGTAACCTGACTGCTTTGTTCTCCGGCATTCATCTCATTCTGAACCATGGGATGCTGGGCAAAATCAATGCCTTTGGTCTTGTTATTAGTTGGTCTTGTGCTTCCCAGAGAAGTCTTGGAGCCCTGAGTTGACATCTGTGCTGGAGACTGACAGTTGGAATGAGATGTTCAAGTGATGAACATGAAGAGAAACACATCTCTTTAAGGTAGAAATAGACCTTGTTACTGGATCAAGCTACAAAAGGGTAAAGGTGGAAGACTTTTCAAATTTCCTTCCCTGGAGGAAATCATCACCTAGTGTTCATAACTCAAATAGGACTTAATCTGTAAGCAAGTAGCTTAAAGAGGGTCTCGAGTCCACACCTAGAGATAGGTTTTGGATTCCTTATGGTAAGTCCAAGAGAGCTGTCCAAGAGGAACGTTATCAGGAGTAGTTTTGCGCTAATAGAAGGTGACTGGGTTATCTCAATTAACTTGGATTCTCTTCCCATTATCTTGAGTTTGCCTCTATGGGGGCACATGGCTTTGCTGGCACTTGTTTTACCACACAACTGAACATGTGAGTTGAACTAAGTCTGTCGGCATTCCTGTCTACCCCTGTCCGTTTCCTGCAAGTAAGCCGGTCATGGACAGAATCTGAATTGGTGCAAAATATCTCACTTTAACCAAAACTCCAACTTAGGTTGGTTTTGGGGCCTAACCTTCTTGTCTTCTTGGATCTTTATTGCTTAAATTAATGTTTTTACTTGTCCTTTTGTTCTTCTAATGATTAAAGCATATATATATATCTATATATATATATATATATATAAGAAAAACTTTCAGTTCATTGTAATCAAGACAGCATACAAGTCTGAATTATTTGCTATATGTTATTGTCTCTACATTATTCTACCTGGTCATAATTTCCCATCTAGAATGTTTCTTTGGATGAATTTAAAAGTAGTGTAATAATTTTTTTTGAAACGTTGGAAGTAAAAATATAAGACATAAATAAGTAGCTAATGATTCCATTGAAGAAAATAAGGTCCATTTTCAGGACAGACGGCATGAGTCAACTTCACTATCAGTAAAATATGTCACAGTATTTTGCTAATGTGGGAATCTTGTAGTGTTGACAGGTAAGGACATTGAAAAAATAGTAATTTTTAATCTTTTGAAGCCATGATTTGGTTTTAAAATCATTGCCATTCAGGAGCCAGAGTGTTTTCATTTAATAAATATGCAATGTGAATTTTGTTTTTTTGAGACGGAGTCTTGCGCTGTCGCCCAGGCTGGAGTGCAGTAGCACAATCTTGGCTCACTGCAAGATCTTCAGCCTCCAGGTTCAAGTGATTCTCCTGCCTCAGCCTCCTGAGTAGCTGAGATTACAGGCAGACACTACCATGCCTGGCCAATTTTTGTATTTTTAGTAGAGACGGGGTTTCCCCATGTTGGTCAGGCTGGTCTCGAACTCTTGACCTTGTGATCTACCTGCCTCGGCCTCCCAAAGTACTGGGATTATAGGCGTGAGCCACTGCACCTGGCTGTAGTGTGATATTAAAAAAGCTAATTTGATTCCATTTTTAAAAACAAATGTACTAAAGCCTAGAGACAGTATCTGAGATATATTTATGCTCAGTAGAGTTTTCTCCTTTTCTTGAATGACTTTAAAGACAAAAGATCAAAATTGGTTACATTTAAGTTCTAAAGTAAAGAAAACCATTTTCTTGAAATGCTCAAAGAAGCTGTCGTCATGAATGAACTATGAAGTAGAAAGGCCAAGCTGAGAAGATGACAGCAAATGTGGACTGCTGCAGTGAAGCTGGGTCAGTCATTTGAGGAAGAATAGACAGAAATCATACAAAGGTGCCGAAAAGCAGGTGCTACTGCAATGGCATTGGAGACAGACGGGGACTATGCTGTGGCCAGAAAATGTTCTACTGTATCATGATAATGGAAATCATGAAAATTGCATTAGTACATAAAGGTTTATCTCTTTACAATGTCAAAAGTCAAGAAAAAGAGATTACATTACAGACCAAAGGAAGCCATTCAACCAACTACAAGGGAAATTGTTGGAAGGGTGTTTTTACCAAAACCAAACCAAACCAAACCAACCAAACCAAACCAAACAAAACAAATCACTTCACTAACCCAAGAATAGGAGACAGTGGCCCTATAGTGCTCCTGCTTAGAGGATTCTAAAGAGACTAGCGTACTTCTCAGGGCAGGCAGGCACAGCTGTTGCTTTTAAAATTTCAGAGCTCCAAACATCTTGACCTCTTGGTCGATGATTTTCATCTCCCCCACATCCTTACCTCACAGGGTCTGCTTGACTGAGTGGTTCATGTGGCTCCAATACTCAGGAGGAAAACAGACACTCCTTCACCTTACAGTCATGTTTGGCTATAATTCAGTGGCAGCCAAATTGTTCTCTTAGGGCAGTAGCCTCACAAGCAATGCTGACCTGACACAGGGCATTGGAGAATATAGTGAGTGACAGCTAGTGCATGTCTAGGGATGAGGAATCCCCTGTGGAAGCAGTGGGCTCTCAGTCCCGGCTTCGGCAGTTACAGATGGACAGTTGCAGCTCTAGTGGCAGCTGTGGTATGGGGAGTCACATGGGCAAGGCCAGTCCCAATGATCCCTCTGACACTTTGTGTGTCGAGTTGGAATAGCAGCGGGACAACTCCCCTCCTGCAAATTTTCCCGGGAGGATTCAATCCAGAAGGACAAAAGCAGTTCACCATGGGCATGTATCACATGTTTTTTCTTTCTTTTTTTTCTTTGGGATTATACTTAAAAGTTGGTTAGCAACAGGGATCTTCCTAAGGACCTCTTATCCAAGTGCCTGAGAAGCTGCTCTGGGCCACTTAGTGGGAAGGATCTACATTCAGCTCTCTGATCTTGGTTTCTAGTGATCACAGAGCAGCCTCCCTAACTGAGGACTTAACACTATTGTGTTGTCTGCAGAATTTTGTCAGTAGTGACTAAGACTGTTGCTTCTCAAGGTTAAACATCTCTTTCTATCTAAGCCATCTCCACACATGCCATAAAACGACTGGACTTGAGATTTTCAACAAAATGATCTCCAGTTCCTCAAGCTTTCAAATTCTGTGTCTAAGCTTGTGACTAGGTAAAATGAATTTCACGTTGTTTGGAAATCATGATTGTGAATTGAAAAGTGAATGAAAAGTGAAGTCTTAGTCTTCAGCTAAGGATACCAAATTCCCCATGTTGAGTTATCCTCTATCCCTGACAATTTTCCTTTTAATTAAAACGCAGCCTGACAAGCAGAGTCTTGGGGAACATAAAACATTTATGTGATTCACTCAACCATTTGTATGCAAGTGTGACCTATTTAGCTTTTAAAATCCTATTTAATGCCAAAAACCACATTAGAGAATTCAAACAAAAGCTCACAGGGAGTCCCATAATGAGAGTGTTTTGATTATTCTAGTGATTAGCTCATTTCTCTCTTTAGTAATTTCATTTAGAATAGTAGTCATTTTAAGAGCAAGTAGATTTTCTTATTGCTTTACTAGTTTGCTGTGAAATTGGCAAGTGACCATGTGTGAAACTGCAGTTATTACTATTACTTAAAATTTATCAAACCTCTTCAGGTACTATGGAAGTAATTCTCCCTGCCTATAAAGAGAAGACCAAGAAAGGCATTAATGAGACCCAACTCTGGACAAAAATAGATGTTATCACCCCATGTTTCAACCTACTAGCCCAAAGTTCCAGAAATGGTATTTGTGGACACTGTTGGGAAAAAGTTGAGTGAACAATGGTTTTGCTCCACTGCCATAGTCATCTACTCTTCAGTGCCTAGGAATTTACTTCTTCCTCTCATGAGAGATATGCATTCATTTATGCAGGCTTTTATTTGTCATTGACATTTCTTGAAATGGGTGTGTAGGCTTCTACTGTAATTTATGAATAATTTAAAATAATTCCATCAGTACTGTCTCTTTAGGGTCACCTGTTTCTTTCTTGCTTTTTTACATGGTTAGCAATGAAACAGCGGGGAAGATGCTTGAGATATCATCACTGGAACCCGTCTCGTTTCTCTACCAACCCTGGCCATAGATGATTCAAAGAAGGAGGTCTGAAGAGTCAGGCTGAGGCTAGTGCTGTTCTCCAGCAGTGAGAATCCACAAACACCCTCCCCATTGTGAGCAGGTCGTCGTCTCCACCCTGCTGTTCCACTGCAGACAATGACAGCTATTGTCAGGAAGACTAGCAGTCCACTGTGATGCTGGTTTCCCAGGGGGAGGGATGGACCAGTGCATTTCTTAAAGCCGGTAACCACACTGGCGTGACCACACTGGCGGGTTTATCTGGGATACACCAGGTGTCAACACCTGTTGTCCGGGCATCATTATTATTGAGTGCCTACTTTCACTTTTGAAAGTGTTAACAATTGGATAATGAATTGCATGTTTGGCCTACTTAATGTCCCTACTTAATATCCTCTTGTAGCTCTCTCATCTATTAGGTGACCTAACATTTACATTTTAAGCCTGTACCAGTAGCTTGAGGCAATGAGTTCAGGAAGATTGTTCTCCATTGTGGAAAGTAATATTTACCTTTATCTGTCCTGAAATTATCCTCAAGCATTATGGGATTGGTCCCAGCTCTAATGTTGAGGGTCAGTGAACAAGCTCATTTGCATGCTTTTACAGATTTTAGTTTCGTCCACACCAGGCCTTTGTCCATCCAGATGGATGGCCCTAATCTTACAGCCTATTCCCAGAGACCGCCACCCTCTGTTCATTAGCTTTCCTTGTTAATCAGGCTGCAGATGTTTGGAGGCAACTTGTCTGGCTGTCTGAAAAGTTATGCACAATGGTTTGTCCTTTCAAGCACTGATGAAAGGCCATCTGGTAGGGGAAGGGCTTTCCAGCTGTATTATAATTTTTTTTGAATAAAACGTTTTTTTTTCTTTTTTTTTTTAACCAAATGGAGAATGAAAGGACCATGCCTACGTGGCTCATAGTGAGCCCTCTCTTTATGCTTGCAGAAGAAGAAAGAAAGAAAAAGAAGAAAGAAAGAAAGAAAAATAAGAAAGAAAGAGAAAGAAAGAAAAAGAAAGAAAAAGAAAAAAGGGAGAAGAAACCAAAGAAAAAAGGAAGAAAAGAAGGAAAAAAGAAATAGTGTATATAACTAAGAAGGAATATTGTAAATTCAAAACTATTTGCAGGAGAAAATAAAACTCTGCTTTGTCATTTTACACTTCAGGCCTGAATTTGAAGGGCCAAATATTGTAAGTGATTGTAAAATATTCCCTAGAAGGGTGCATTTAAGTGGACATGGTGATTTCTCCCTTTCCAAGACACAGGAATTTTATAGAAAAAAAAGAAGAAAGGAAAGTTTTGTAATAGAATATCTTATGCTTGTACGTTGTATTTATGGTTTATAAGTTTGATTGCCTTAAAACAAGATGTATGAGTACCTTCCATGTGCAACGTGTTTTGCTGGGCACTGAAAAATAAACTGGACCTAATTTCAGCTGCTGTTATTTTAGACATTACGATTTGTTTTCCTGTGGGACATCAAGACAATATAATATATTACAGCCTTCCTGCTGAATTTCACTTGTTTCTATTTTTCTCTCATGCTAATAGTCACGAGAATCACTCCAGTGCTTCCTTATCTTACCATTGCAAGGACTTTCAAGTTCTTTAGGAAACCCAGTTCTTTCTCTTAAGAAAACAAATCTTAATTCATAGGGAAACATTGACATACATTTATTGTATATACGATCTGAGCCCCAATCAATTGGAGTTGCTGGACATTTGGACACAGACTGGGCTGAAGTTCAACTTTATTTCATCTTTGATCAAAGAGCTAAATGGAAGTAAACAATAGAGTAAGATTTACATTTTTCAAGGAAAAAAACTTATTTAAACAGAGAGTCACATTTCTCAAGCAAATTATTTATGTTAAGTACATGCTATTCTATTTATAAAAGCAGCTCGTGATGGATCTCAACCTGAGAGCACTTTATAAAGCACTCAGTGTGCTACAATTCATTTTTTTCCTGAAAACTGAATGTTTTCCTTTAAAAATTATTCTTAATATAAAACTCAGACACACAGTCTTCTTGGCTTATTTAATTTTTGAGGTCTGATTGCAAAAATTGACAAGAACATGTAAAGTTTTTATAATCTAGGTACTTATGGGGTTGCAAAGTGACAGCAGTTAGTGGAGGAGGGATGATTGTAAGTTCTGAGCAGAAATACGAGCAGCCTCTGCTTTATAAATGTTGCACTCTGGAAGAGTGTTCATCCATTAAATCTTGTGTGCCAAGGCCAGCATACACAGAACTTTCTTTTTTTATGAGACACCGCTTATTGGGGGGTAAATTTATATTGTCTTACATGTGTTTTAAATGTGGGTTTGAAGCCCCAGAGCATTCTTATATACCAAGATAAACAATTAACTTTGCAAACTATGAACATGTTTAATTTGGCTTTTGAAACTATAGTTCTAGAGCAAACTGTGCCCTTCCTAATTTGGAAATATTTTCTTTCTGGTTTTTATTTTGACATGTAAGCCATCTACTTTTGTTGCTATTTCTAGCATCCCAAGGGAGCTGCTTCCATGGTTGTCATAGCGCAGACAAACACATAAGGAAACCAAGAATTCAGTGCTTTCAGAAAGCATTTATTTTTATTTGAAAACATTATACAGGCATTACATTGCCACAGCCAGTCCATAGGGGAGCATGCAAATATCAAAAATGGACAGTTTGTTGAACTTAACGGTGTAAATTTTTTTTTTTTTTTTGGTTCATATTTTCCATTTGCAGTGTTGTCAGAATTAGTGTGCTTTGTTATGTGGCTTAACAATAGAATCCTACCCATGGGGTAAAATCTGTACTGGTAGCTAGCTGGGGACTACTAAATGGTTATAAATCAAAAAGAAACTGAAAATAAACAATACTACACGCTTGTCAAAAGGTTAATACACAAGTTAGCAATATCTAAACTAAACATTGAAACAATTTCATGGGACATGGTGGTGCAAATTTTTTCCATTGCTTGGTCTACCTGGTCATGTATTTGAGAGTCTGAAGCTGTGGGAAGGTCTGACCAAGGCAAGCTCTGTCCCCAGTGAAGTTTTCCTTGAGGAAGTGAGAACCACCACTTAATCTCTAAGAGGGTTTAGGAGAATTGTGGTTTGCTCTTACCTGATCAATTCTACACAAATTGCTAAAGTCTTATTCATTGAGGAGAGATTGGCGGTGGACTGAACAACTGAAATTTTTGCTGGTGTCTACTGAGGTTATGAAATCTCAGAAACTAAAACAGCTAAAGTTAATGTTGTCCTAATCCCATTTCCCACCCCATTCCCAAAGGATCGATGTTTTTTTACACAGAAAAAGAATTTGTTCTTTGCAACTTTTCTTTTTTTCTTGAAGGGTCAGTCTGGAACTCCTGATCTTGAACAATTCAATATATTATCAACCTTTCTAAATGGAGACAAACCAACACATTGAGGTCACTCAGGGACATGAAAGTCTGAGTACAAGGACACTGAATGATAAAGGGTATACAGTAAATTCATCTTAACATTCACACTTGGTTTCCATACAATGGAGTCAATTAAAATATCCTATAAAATAATTCAGATGGCAACCTTTAGCCATCTGTTGATTGCAAACTTTTTGGAAATTTGTATTTTTAAAAAATTCCAGTCTACCGAGTGGACTTGGAAATAATTTCATCCACTTGCTTCTCATAAGACTTTACTAAGTGTCTACAAATTAATGTCATAAAAATGAATCAAAGACGAAAACATCTGGCTTAAAATAAATACTAAAAATGCAATAAATCAAATTATGCAAACCAAAGGAATGTAAACACAAAAATAAAACCACAGTCTTTAAAGGTCTTCGGATCTGAATGGACAAAATATTCAGAGAAAGGTATTTAATTGGTTTAAAAGGTAGCAGAGAGAAGATATTGGTAAAGTTGTTTCGTTGATAGAGCTTTAACATTAATATTTTCCCCCCATGGAAAATAAAACACGTTTCCTAGGGGGCTGAACTGAGATGACCATCACATCTGAATATCAGAGAAGATAATTTTTCTTCTCCATCTCCAAGGGTAGGTCCACTTACCCTGTGTAGAAGGCAGGCAAAAAGGCCGTGTGGGTGCTGACAGACAGTGTTGGATGCTTTTGCCTGCCAGATTTAGGCCTTGTACAGGCACTCTGGGATCAGTCCTTCTACTGTAGTCTGTCCTTTTACTTTCCAGAGACCCCAGTGGTGTTTCGCTTTGCTTGCTTGTGCAACATACATTGACTTGAACTGCCCCAGGTCTCCTAAACATGTATTTTCCCCCATAAACTCTGCTCTGTCACTCCATTGAGGATCTTTTCGAATGCTATTACAGTCAGCCAAACTAAAAGAGTACATCACATACTGACACATAGAATCTATTCTAAATAAGAGGTCTGTGGTGTTTCTTAATTTCCTGTGTTTGAAAAAAGGGCTATTTTAAGGGCAACAGATTAGACTAGTGACATATAACTCAAAGTCTTATCAGGATCCTGCAATAATCTCTGTATCCATAAGAATGTCATGTCAATATACTCTGCTACTGAATGAATGTCAAATATGACCAAAACGCCAGACTTTTTCAATGGTGACATCGTTACCACTACAAAGCGGCCAGATCAATAAGCCATTTTCAAAGACTGCTCCACATCAGCACCTTGACTGTGTTAGGAGGTGGCACAACCCGTGATTTTCCACAACAAAGGTAATTTTCATGCTGGTGTATTTCAAAAAGGGTGTCACACAATTAAAAGGCCAAAGGACCATGGCTTTTTCCAGTGCCTTGATTCATTTCCATATTATCACTAAGGAAATTTAGAAAAAAAAATAAAATGGGCAGAGGACCATGGCTTTTTCCTGTGCCTTGATTAATTTCCATATTATCACTAAGGAAATCTAGAAAAAAAAAAATAAAAGATAGTTTTTGAAGAGAGACTACAGGGAGGGGCAGAAAGTTCTGAAAATTATATATTGCTCAAACACATATGATATTATCTTTGGGGGCTCCCAAAAGTCACATAAATAGAACAATCCTTATCCTGTTATTACAGGGACTTGATTAGCAGAATCACGTGGTACAACAGAAAGGCAATGGCCTGGAGTAATCAGAGAGTGAAATATAAAAAGGCTAAAATGTTTGTTTTATATCTATTCCTAGAATAGAGAATTATATGGTCAGTTGCCCCTCCCCCACAAGGGTCATAGCACAAAATACTTATTGAGCAGGCAATCCAACATGTAACAGAGGAAACCATTAGCCACCAGGTCCCTAGGATAAGGAAACTTCTCAGGGGTGGAGCTCCTGTGGTATGCATCACTCATATAGTCTGTGCAAAAAAATAAAGTATGACTCTTAAAAAGTGAATTACCATAGAAAAGTGGGATTTATGTTGATTACATGTGGGTCTGGCAATAGTTTCCATCAGGAGTACAAAACATCCTCCTGAAAGTTGGTGTAATAACAGTAACAATAATAATACAAATAATAATAACAATAATACTTGCTTTTGATTCAAAAATTTTCACAGTAATGAATGCAGGGGAGTTGTGATCAGGATACACATTAGCTAGGCATCTTTCCAAGTCAGGTGGATTGGAGACTTTGTCTCCAGTGATGTGGAGCTTGTTCCTTTCACAAACTTTCGGAGGATTTGCTACCTTGCAGTCCACCTGTGTAAACTGCACCTAGTAAATACCTTTCTCTATGTACAATACAGAGATGATGGGCAAAAACATGGCCAATGAGTTGGTCTCAGTGGGCAGGGTGGGCCTCATTCTAGGCCACACGAACATGAGGCTCCTCTTCGGTCTCCTGGCCCAGGCTGGTGTAGGTGACTGAGGGTTCCACCTGAGCTGTGGTCGGTAAGTCCACAACAGGTCCTGAAGGATTGCGGAACTGCTTATACACCCGGGGGTCCTGGGCTATGTAGGTGGAGGTGGAGGAATAGAGCACCAGCCCGATGAGGATGGTGAAGAAAGACAGGAGATAAAGTCCTGAAAACTAAAAAAACACAACAGTAAAGTCATTTGGCAGCCAGGGCAGAACCACTGACACATTAATGAGGCACAGAGAGACGTGAGCACAGCTGCTTCCCCTCGGAACAGGCAGTGTGATGAGTCGGCCAATATGCTTGATGGAGAATGAATTTCTCATCCTAAACTGGCTCAGTCTTATTGATTTCCCTTATTTTTCCTAGACCTGTGGGTAACACAGAGGAACACTTAGCTAATCATCTCTAAAGTGCCAATCTGAGGATCTGGTATAGTGGGAGAACTAGTTAAGCACAAATTAAAATGCATCAAGTTAAAAGCAAAAAAATCTCCAGTGTCACTCAATAAAAAGTTGGTTGTTTGTGGCTTCATTAAACCTAGTGGAAATATAGATATCCCCTTTAGGGGTGTAACAAAGCCATAAACAACAAACTCCTCACTGACAGCTGCATCAGGGCACTCTCATTTCACCTTAATCCACTTCAGACACTATTTGTCTTCCTAGTAGGCATTGTTATTGACTTTGGTAAGTATCTTTGCAAGATTATCCTTGTACAGAAAGAAATAGTATAACATTCCATTCCTGCCCCACTAATCTATAAACAAAACCAAACAGGGCTATATATACAATATTCTGCTTCCTAATCTACTTGCTTGGCAATTCATAGAGTTTGTGGGTGGGGGGAGAGGGAGATAAAATACTAGTTTATACAAGTCCCAAGAATTTACATATGTTTTTGGAAAATTATGACTTCTGGATCTCTTGAGTAGTTACACTGGAAGTAGTCACTTCAGTAGTTACTGGGGAAAAGAGTTCTGTAACAACATGAATATTGCCATCTCTAGTGTTTCATTCATTCATTCATTCATTCATTCATTAACTCCTTCATTAAATGAATAGTTTCTTATATGCCTTCTCTATATCAGACATTGAACTATGTACTGGGGAAAAGAGAAATGAAAAATATGTTGATCCCTACCATTGAGGACTTAATTGTCTCAGTGGCTGAACAGGTACAGAGAGACAAACACAACACAATGCATTTATAGCACGCCAAATCTCCTTTCAGTCAATAGCTAATATCCCAGTCTTGACCACATCCTGCGTTCATGGGGGAGAAAAGGATCAATTTTATTGTCCTTTTTAATGCTAATACTGAAAGAACTAAAAACTGCTAAAAAGACAAAAATTAATTGGAAGTTGGAAGAAAGGAAAACAGGAAAATGACCCGGAGAGTCTATGAAGTAAGTTACAAGGCCATCATAAATATAAGTTCAATAATAGGAAGGGGAGTCTTGAAAATGGCTCATAAAAAAAGGTATCCCTGAGGCTAAACGTCCCTGCTGCAGTGTTTTTTTCTTTCTTTCTTTTTGCAGCAGCAAGGGAGCTAAGACTAAAGATACTTTTCTTTCTAGGGCACTCCACACCCTGTCCCTCAATTCCTTTATTTTCCACATTGAAACTATATGATAACCCCACTTCAGATGGATTTATGTACTAGACTCAGCTTGTAACAGCTTCACTTAATTAACTTGACATAATTAATTCACTTTTTCCAATGAAAATAAATGTGCCTTATTCTTGGATTCATAAATTTGTAAAATAAAATGGTACAAAAAGAAGACCGCTAACAGTACAATTGTGTATGATCTCAGAAAACCTCTTTACACCCAAACTTACTTCCTAAAATTCCATATTCAGGAGCTTAACCCTTTACCTGAAACTTCGGTGAATGAAATAGGTCTGTTCCTAACATTACCAACATTTCAAATATTTTATTAATTACTTTCACTTTCAAAACTCTGCCCATACATCTCTAGTTTCAAGCAAACGGTCTTAGGTGTGAACCTGCCTCTGCTGCAGCATATAGAGGTAGACAGATGACGAATGAGCACGTCATAGTTATCACTGCATTCTAACCACCAAGCTGGCTTCAAATCTCAGCTCTACCACTTTCCAGCTGCAATTCTGGACACAATTCTTAACCTTTCCAGGTCCAAGCTTCCTTATCAGTAAAGCACACCTAGTATAGAGTGGTTATAAAGATTAAATAATATAAGGCATGTAGAACACTTATCATAGTTCCTATCTTGCTGCAAACATTCAATTCACATTAGCTTCATTCTTGTTTTTGTTCTTACTATAGTACTTATTTAATCATTGTAATACTGATATACGTTATAATAATCTGATCTAATCATTGATTAAATTGTCTTTTTTCTTTTTTTTCTTGAGACAGGGTTTCATCTCTGTCATCCAGGCTGGATGCAGTGGCACAATCACGGCTTACTGCAGCATCAACCTTCCAGAGTCATGTGATCCTCCCATCTCAGCTTCCTAAGTAGCTGGGACTATAGGCACCTGACACCATGCCTGACTAATTTTTGTATTTTTTGTAGAGACAGGGTTTTGCCATGTTGCTCAGGCTGGTCTTGCATTCTTGGGCTCAAGCTATTCACCTGCCTTGGCCTCCCAAAGTGTTAGGATTACAGGCATGAGGCACTGCGCCTGACCTAAATTGTCTTTTTTCAATAGTCTCTTGATTGCGAGGTTATGTCTTGTTTGACCGATGTCAATACCTAGTAGATGTCATTGTAGACATCTACTAAGTATTATTATTTGCCATTTGTTTTTTTATCTTGAATGAATAATGGAGAAGTTTATGGGGAAGTTTCAGACTAAAGAAAGAAACAATAAAAAATCAGCCTATACGAGCAGAGTATTTCAACTTTTTTATCTTTAAACCAGATAATACAATGCCTTTCTAGTACAAAAAATGCTAAACAAAAATCCATTAAGAAGGAAGTCATAGTATGAATCTACAATGATTGACTCCAAAAATCACCTTCAAACCTGGGGTCAGTCAGAGGAGTGTGATAGGATGATGAACTGGAAGAGACAATGAAGAAAGCTAGTCTGGATAGAAGATGCAGGGCTGTTGATTGGTGGACTGGCATAGGAGATGTCATAAACTTGGGGTGGGCAGGATTTGGCAACTGAAATAATGCAGTGGTAGAGATAGGAAAGGATCGTATGCAGAGTATCCAGGTAGAAGGATTGCATTCCTCTCCATTTATGATTTTAGATCTCATATTCTGACTTGATCAATATGACAAAGAATATACTATTAAATTTTGTAAAGCTAATGCCCTTGCCATTGTAAGAAATGATACTTTAATGTATTGCTTAAAGGATCTTCCCTTTTTTGGACATGGAACCATTAGGTTGAGTGAGAAATTCATTACAGAATTGTTTTCTTGGGACACAGCTTTAGCATAATAACATGTAGTTTATTTTTAGTGCACTTCTACTTAATTCATAATAGCTCCAAAGATAGATAGCATGGGATTTTATATGACGGAAGCATCTTGGAAGTTACCCAAGAGGCTTTATTAATAAATGGCAGAGAAAGTTTTTATTTTATATACAAGCCCAAAAAGACAGCAGACAAGCAAGCATTATGATTAATCAGGATAAATGTTGAGTATTATAAATGCTGACAGAAAGGTTGATTTTTAAAAAGTAAAAGTAAAAAAAACGTTTATTTTCCCCCTCTTTTAGGTTAATTGAGAAAAAGAAAATAGAATCAGGGGTACCGAATAGAATGATCCCCAGTTCTGGATGCTGCACTTACCTTGTAGAGCATTCATTTCAAAAACCAATCAATCAGACAAAAATATTGTACAATCTAAGCTGCTTACCTGACCGTCTGCAAAGAAATACTTGTATCTAGCTCCCCAAGCAAAGAGACCAGGAACTTCTCTGGAAGGATAACGACTGAAAGCTGTCTCTGAGTTGTAGGTAAGGGAAGTTCAGGCAGAGGTTCACTGTCTCCATTGGACAGCAGGAGCTGCTTGCTGTCCAAAGTGTACTTTGAGATCTTCCCCTTTGCAAACTGTAGCCATCAGAGTATGCTGTCTGTCCTGTGCTGCAGACACTCTTTTTCCTGCATTGTATCTAATTGGAAGCTTTAAGAATCTGAGAAAGGATACATCCTGTATTAACACAACCACACTGCAGACACAGTTTACTTTGCTGCTGTCTTTTTCCATTTTCATGAGTCTCTTTGAGAACAAGGGTCAGAAGGCACTCACTGTACACACTGGAAATCCCTGAGTGCTGCTCAAAACAATCTGACTGAGACACAAGCTATTATACAGGATGGGGTGGCTTGGAGAATGGATAGTAAGCCTGTAAAAAGCTCTTTAACTTCCAACCAGAGTTAAACCTAGCTCTTAGAAAGAAAGCTGGTCTGTCAGTTTGATTGCTGTTTGGTTAATGTGACATTCAGTACATCACAGACCAAATTTTCATTTTATTTTTGGCATTAAACATCTAAGTTGAATTTTAATAAACCAATGACTTCAATGGATCTAAATCTATACAAGTAGAAAACCATGTGGTTTGAAAGTCATTCCAAAGTACATTTATAAATACATCAACTAGACTATGTGAAGAAGAGGGCAATGCTTCAAGGGCAACTTTCTTTTTCTTAGCTTGACTAAAAAGATGGCAGAGGTCAGCAGAGGAGAACACAGGTGATCCCTAGAGAGGTGCGAAGAGGACTCTGGGTTTCAGCTTGACTTTTACTGAATGCATGTATCAACTACTTCTATACGGTGGGCCTGGTTTTCTCCTTTTCCCTGGGAAGTGTACCTTAAAGGGTCCCTTTAAGCATATGTCTCTGTGTAATACAGCTTTTGTAAGGCTCCTAGCCTGATGTGGTGATGCATGCCTATAGTCCTAGCTACTCAGGAGGCTGAGGCAGGAGTCTGAGGCTGCAGTGAGCTATGGTCCTGCCACTACACTACACCTGGGTGACAAGCTGTCTCTTAAAAAAAACAAACACGCTCCCCTCTTATCACATCTACGGGCCCCTTCTGTTGACCTGATACGATCTGCCTTCTGAAATTGCATTCCTATAATGAATGCTTGTTTTCCTTGAGCACAGGTGAGTAGCCTGGGAGAACACTGCCCCCAATGGCTTCTCATGTATCACACATGAGTGAAGTCTAATTCTTTCAAGGCCTCAGATGTTCCCAAGGCAATCTATGATGAGTGGGGGAAGCAAACAACAAATATCTCACACCACAGCTCAAAGATGCTATTACTGTTAAACTTCAAAAGACATGTACCTTTGGGGACTCTACTGGATATGAATCTGTCATTGAAACAGACATACTACTTGGAAACATGATAATGGCAAGAGTTGAAACTGGTCCATGAACTGCATAAGGAGGCTGCACAGAAATGAATTCAAGAATATTCAGGACATAGGCAAGGACTTCATGCCTAAAACACCAAAAGCAATGGCAACAAAAGCCATAACAGACAAATGGGATCTAGTTAAACTCCAGAGCTTCTGCACAGCAAAAGAAACAACCATTAGAGTGAACTGGCAACCAACAGAGTAGGAAAAATTTTTTGCAATCTACCCATCTGACAAAGGACTTACATCCAAAATCTACGAAGAACTAAAACAGATTTACAAGAAAAAAATGAACAAACCCATTCAAACATGGGCGAAGGGCATGAACAAACACTATTCAAAAGAAGACATATATGAGGCCAACAAACATGAAAAAATGCTCATCATCACTGATCATTAGAGAAATGCGAATCAAAACCACATTGAGATACCATCTCACACCAGTTAGAATGGCGATCATTAAAAAATCTGGAGACAACAGATGCTGGAGAGGATGTGGAGAAATAGGAACACTTTTACACTGTTGGTGGGAGTGTAAATTAGTTCAACCATTGTGGAAGACAGTGTGACGATTCCTCAAGGACCTAGAAATAGAAATTCCATTTGGCCCAGCAATCCCATTACTGGGTATATACCCAAAGGATTATAAATCGTTCTTATAAATCTTATCCTTATAAAGGACATATGCACACGTATGTTCATTGTGGCACTGTTTACAATAGCAAAGACTTGGAACCAACCCAAATGACCATTGATGATAGACTAGACAGGGAAAATGTGGCACATATACACCACGGAATACTATGCAGCCATAAAAAACGATGAGTTTGTGTCCTTTGTAGGGACATGGATGAACCTGGAAACCATCATTCTCAGCAAACTGACACAAGAACAGAAAATCAAACACCACATGTTCTCACTCATAGGCGGGTGTTGAACAATGAGAACACATGGACACAGGGAGGGGGAGCATCACACACTGGGGTCTGTTGGGAGGGGACTAGGGGAGGGATAGTGGAGGGTAGGGAGTTGAGGAGGGATAACATGGGGAGAAATGCCAGATATAGGTGATGGGGATGGAGGTAGCAAACCACATTGCCATGTATGTACCTATGCAACAATCCTGCATGTTCTGCACATGTACCCCAGAACCTAAAATGCAATAATATATATATATATATTTATAAAGACACAGATGTAATTAAACTTTCCCATATTTTTAACTCTTTGGCAGAAAACATCCATAAGGGTAGAGTCTTGGAATCTGCAAATTAAACAGTTGCTTCAAAATCAATGCCACCATGGGTAAGTAGAAAAACACCTGGCAGTGATTGGTCATTCTCAATGTTAGCACAGCCCAGTAAATGTGGGTTTAAGAGCTGCTGGGGAGAATTTCCACATAGAGATTGGTCTGGTGATTTCAACAGGCACATTATTCCTGGGGAAAAAATGAGACTTTTAATTAAGTTTGTGAAAACTGTCCTGCTTGTTCTTTGCCATGTAAGACAAAGTGTCCTTTACTTCCCTACTTTCATACATGAAATAAAATGCACATATGAAAATAAATCAACTTGTACACTAACTCAAACTTCTAGATTAAGAAGGGATAAATAAGCACAATTCTGTTTATTGCCAGTTTGGAGGTCCTGGGTACCAGAGTAGTTTAAATATCCATTAGTGACTAAATTAAAGTAACATGCCAATTAAGAGTGAATCATTCATTCAGTGTAATGCTGCTATAGTGAAGAATAACTGAAAGGGGAGTCCCACTTTATATGTGAATTAAAGGGTGGACCTTTTGGCAACTATCTTAGAAGGAAGGAAGCCAACCCTCTGCATGTCCTTATGGGGAATCAGCATTGACAATACAGCTCATCTCTTGGCAGTCCTGTGCTTCTCAGAAGGCTGAGGACCATACCTGGAGCTTGGGTACAATTGCTTGGTGCAGGATGAGAGGATGCTGGTCAGTACTGAGCATGCTATAAGCTGTGGCCTGTAACGTTAAGGCCCTGCGGCAAAAAGCTCTGCCAGGTCCTGATCTATTGCCACTGGGCCTGAGCCAACTGCTATGCAGGCCAAGACAACTAGACGGACCTGGCTCCATGGAAAAACCAACACAAACAAGTTGATGCCTGACCTCCTAATTTTGGCTTTGCACTAAACTAACAAGATCATTTTTATTATTATGAAGTGTATTAAAAATGCAAAAGTTTGGCTTCTGGGTTTACTGAACTGGAAATAAATTGCCTGAAAAGACCAGAGCTTTTTACTTCCAAACTCCTCAATTATTTCTCTGTCTCCTCATGTCCCTTATTTCTCCTCTTTTCTTTTTCCTTGTTTCCTTTTTTGTTAGGGAAGAAAAGAACTAAATTTTTCTGGTAAAGTATTGCACTATTTCTTTCTTCTAGGTCATTCAATGCAAAATATGAAACGTGGGAAAGCTACACAATCTACTGAAAAATACCAAAATCAGTTGTCTTTAGAGACTAAGACTACTGACCTCCACAAACCCCCACCACCCATTCTTTCTGTAATTTGAGAATCTGAATCCCAATTCATGTTAATTTAATCAAGACAAAAATAAACAAATGAGTGGCTTAGTCGGAATGCCAAATGGATTCTCTATTCATATCAGAAAACCGAGTCATTACTAAGATTTAAATACTTGGGAGATAATTTATTCTCCAAGCATTGTGTTGTTAAAGCAAAGAGAAGTAGCAACCAGGGCCCTTGCCTCTCTGTGCCTACACCATCACCCAGGGCAAGGCTGTGCTCTGAGTTGCAGTCCCAGTTTGGTTTATGAGGCCTTCTGTTTAGTTTGCAAAACCAATTCATTTGGCAGTATAATTTGTGCAGCCAATCACATCTAAGGCCAATAAGGGTTCTTTTATAGGCAAATATCTTCCCCTGTGGGTAATTTCACACATGAGTACAGCAATCGGGAGCTAAAAATGGATTTCTGCCATTATCTTTTATATGACAAACAGACATTTTCTCTTGGTCTGATGAACTGATAGAAATCCTTGTTCACACAGATTTCTATTTTCTGCATTCCAGCAAAAAAGGGAGGGCATCATAGCCAAGCCAGAAGTGGAACAGAGGGGCTTACTCTGGGAGTGTTTAATTATAGGCTCAGTTAGAACAAAGGTCGTTCAATGGCTCATTTATGTCACCTTCCCGGGTATCGTTCTTATCAGTAGTCAAAAAGATATTACATTTGTGTGGGAGGCACACTGAGCAGTGGCCTTCACTCCGTTTAAACTCTTGCATCCCAAGGTATCTATTTTCCTTCTGCTAAACACAGAGGTACATGCTGGGCTGGAGCGATTTTATAAGAGACTGAATTTTAAAGCCAGGGGAAAATACTGAGTTTATAGAAGTGGTAGTATAGCAGCTCAACAGATCCCAGAGACTCCTGCCCCATTACAATAGAATCAAGGGGTGGAAATCATTTGGTATTAGTCCTGTTAGCCACTAGCAAAATTTTTGCTTCCTGTCACTGCAACCTTAGCTCTATTGATCTTAAAATTGTAGTATCAGAGAGAAGAACGCTTCTGCCAGAAGACAGAACAAAGATTCCATGCACTGAAAGTTAAGGCTGTCACCTGGCCTCTTTGGGCTCCTCAGACTTCTGAAACAATAGGCAAAGAAGGGAGTTTCAGTGCTGGCTGGATGACTGATGTCAGTTACCAAGGGGAAACTGGACTACTACTTTACCAGGGAGGTAAGGAACAGCCTGATTGGCATATAGGAGGAGATCCTTCAGAGCATCTCTAGGATTATCATGCCCTGTGATAAAAGTCAATGGAAATGACAATAACCCAATCCAGCCAGTACTACTAGAGTCTCTGATCCTTCAGACATAAAGTTTTGAGGTCACTTCACAAGGTAAATAACCATGACCAGTTGAAGGCAAAGGGAACACAGAAACCACAATGGAAGAACATACCAGCTACGACCATGTGACCAGTTACAGAAATGAGGACTGTAATTGTCATAAATATTTCTTCCTTGTTATGAACACATTTATGTGTGTTTATACAGAGCAAATATATTTTTCTTCCTACTCTTGTCTCCTTATTTTATGACATAAGATATATTGACTTTATATCATAATATTAAAGGATATGAAGGAAAAGAGTGAACGTCATCATCCAAGGACTTTGCATCTCCTAAGGCAAGAGTTAACGTGTTTTCAGTTGTATGCAGGATAGTCAAATATCATGTTAGGCCAATATAGCACCTTATTATTGTCTTTATTTAGAAATTATCATGTAAATGTGTAATTGATGCCAGGTTGAAGAGGGGTGAACTTGTGATGGTTAATTGGATGAGTCAACTTGGCTAGGACACAGCACCTAGATATTTGACCAAACACCAGCCTAGATGTTTCTGTGAAGGTATTTTTAAAATGAGATTAACATTTAAGTCAGTAGACTTTGAGTAAAGCAGATTACCCTCCATTATGTGGGTGGGGTGAGGCTCACCCAATCAGTTGAAAGTCTTTAAAAAAGACTGAGGACCCCCGAGGAAGAGCAAATTGTACGTCCTGATTGCCTTCAGACTTGAGCAACAGTATCAGCTCTTTCCTGGATCTCCAGTCTGCGGTCTTCCTTGCAGACTTTGGACTCGTCAGCCCCCAGTGGCATGAACCAATTCCTTAAGATCAATCAATCTCTCTTCTCTCTGAACACACACACACACACACACTCACACACACACACATACACACACACTCCTGTTGATTCTGTTTCTCTGTTGACTAATATAATTGGTAACATGACAATCTGTGACACTAAAGATCTTTGGCTCTGATGTAAACTTCTGTAAGAATTTCTCACTGGTAAATTTTAGAAGTAGAATATTTAATGATATTTTTTCAGGGAATATTAAGTGGTGTTTCAAGATATGAGCTCTAGAATCAAAATCACGGATTTACATTCCTGTTTGCCTCTTCCTTGCTGTGTCTTGGACAAGTTCCTAATATCTCCAAGCCTCAGGCCACTCATCAGTTAACTAAGGACAATAACAGCACCTACTATATGGAATCATTGTGAGTGTTAAATGAGATGAGATATAAAACTCTTGGTAAGTGCTTGCCACATAATACTAAATGTTAAACAAACGTCAGCGATTGTTATCTTTACATCACAAAGAGTAAATTCTAAAGCCAAGATTGGTATAAAAATCTTCCTCAGATGCCTTTCTGAAAAGTTCACCACAAATCACTTTGAATTGCAAATGCATTTATGGAATTGACTATTTAAAAAAAGAACAGAACAATCAACCCATCTGGAATGAAAGGCATTTTCGTCAGTGCAAATAATCAACCTCTGCTTTACAGACTCTATGTTGGACCTGTTTATTTCAATATTTCTTTTCTTTCTTTCTTCTTCTTTTTCTTTCTTATTTTTTTTTTAAGAGATGAAATCTTACTATGTTGCCCAAGCTGCAATGCAGTGGCTATTCACAAGTGAGATCATCACACACTATAGCCTCAAACTCCTGGTCTCAAGCAATCCTGTCTCAGCCTCCCAAGTGAGATATTTTTATAATGCATAATTACATAAGTCACAGGAATTCTCATAATTTTCTCTTCTGTTTATGTTGTTTATCAATTTTGAGCAACTACTCTGCATTGGCACAAATCATGTTTGAGCACCTATGAGCATATATGAGTAACTGTAGCAATTCACTTTTGCTTCCTTGGTGTGGTGGGTTGAAAAATAGTCCACCAAAAGACATCCATATCTTAATCCCTGGAGCCTATAAACATTACACTATTTGGAAAAAGAGTATTTGCAGATGTGATTAAATTGAGTATCTTGAGATGAGAGATTATCCTTTGTGCTATGGACTAAATTGTGTCTCTCCAAAATTCAGATGTTGAAGCCTAACCCCAAATATGGTTGTACTTTAAGATAGGACCTTTAAGGAAGTAATTAAGGTTAAATGAAATTATAAAAGTGGGACCATGGTCTGATAGGATTGGTATCATTTTAAGTAGAGACACCAGAGAGTTTGCTCTCTCTTACTGTAAGAAAACAATATTCAGGAAAGTGCAATGAATAACAATTCTAAATTAGGTATGATCTTCTTAGCAAACAAAGCTGCAGTCTACTGCTTCCAAAATATTTTTGTATATATCATTTCATTGTACTTTTAAAACACCAATTCCTCAGAGAAGTATAGAGTACCATGATAAACCTCTTGATATTAAGGAAGCCAATGTTGTGAGCAGGTTTAGTAGGTACTAGGAGGTTTAGCAATGTACTCAGATCTTGTAGTGACAGCTGACACAGTGCCCCAAAATCTTGACCCTTGGCCCAATTCTCTTCCCTCTCTCCTAATTACTTTGTTAGCTGCATTACAAAGTAGTAATTCTTTTTGTTTCTTCCATTCCCTATACTCAAGCTTCTAAGGGCAATCTATCTTTCTTTTGCATAGGAGAAGGACTCAACTTTAATTCAACATCTCTGGAACACCCTTAATGGATTATTGATAAACTTGGAAGCTGTTCTCTTTCAATTTATAGCAATGAACAATCATCAGGAAATACTATCACAGCTCGGGGAAGGAGGAAACCCCTTGACAAAATGAAAAATGAGCTCCCCTGCATCAATATTGGAATTCTATATTTCTTTCCCTTTCATATACGTGGTGGTGGCAGGAAAGACAAAAAATGAAATAAGTGGATGAGTAAGTTATTTGTAAAGAATATTATGATATGGCAGCTGTCAAGAAAAAATCATATTATGGGTTTAATTTTTTTTCTAAATAAGCTGTTTGGTCCCTGATAAATAGTTGCTACCTTCTCTCAAATAGCCTTCATATTCACTTTTAAATTCCAGAGTATCATGGAGAAGTAAGGGCACTGGGCTCAGAACGTTGTTATTCCATAATAAAACTTTACAATGTCATTACTATTGAATTTTCACGATAATGTATAGTCCTTGAAGTCCATGGAGTAGCAGAAAAAGATGTAACTGAGACATTCAACAACATTGCTAGTTTCTTTTCCTTTTTAAAATTAAACTTCATACTTATTACTATTACAAAAATTAAATTGTCTAATGTCTTAAGACTTGAAAACAAAGTGAACTTTGAGTTATGCTATTATTACATAAAAATTTTTTGTCTTCAAAATCTAGAGGAGACCCTTAAGTTTGACATGCATGAACCAATATATTCATAACCATCTATATGTGTCTATGTATTTTTTAGGAAGATGGGCACAGTGAGACATCACTAAGCTGTAAAAAGACCTGTAACTTGGAAAGGACTACTTTGCTGTAAAATTAGCCTTTGTGTATAATGGTCTCTTTTCTCTGGACATATCATTCTGGGAAAAGTTAATTTGATAATATTACTGTTATTACCTGAAATGGTTTCTTCTGGGGTGCACTATATGCATGAAATCAGTTTAGAATTTTCTCCCTGTCTCCTTTGCTTTTGCTTCCCAAATGGTTCACTGTTCTTCGTAAGCTGCTGCTTTAACGTTCCTTCTCTCTCACATCTTAGCTCAGGGCTACTGGTTTGCATTGGTACCCACTCATTCCTTGTAAGTAATGAAACCCATAAATTATTAAACTGAAGATATTTCATAGCATTGTGTGTATGCTACAGATACCCTTATAACAAAACTAGTAGATACGGCCTTAGACGCCACCCAAAAACTCATACAGGGGAAAGGCACTCCACTTAAAACTGGGTAGAAATAATTATAATTGGCTTTGAAAACAAGTTTGCACATTTGAAGTGCAAAGTAATTTGTAATATTTTGTGTATAGCTTCGACCTTTAAGCAGCTTTATTAATGACACACTTTGCAGAGGAAATGGTTGTTTCCTGGTGCCGAAGACTAAAGAAAAGTTTGCAAGGACAGTTAGAGTCTACATTAAGGGTCAGAAAAACTAACAAATCTGGCATCTACCTGGTTTTGTGAATAAAGCTTTATTGGAGCTCAGCCATGTCCATGGCAGAGTTGTACAGCTGTGATGGAGACCCCATGGCCTGCAAAGCCTAAAATATTTATAATCTGGCCCTCATGGAAAAGTTTGCTGACTGCTGGTCTACAAACAGATCTTTAATGTTCAGTCTTTAATGTGAGCTCCATTTCTCCATACTCCCCTTACACTGCATACAGTTACGATGGTATTTAACTCATTTTTCTGATTTCCATGTTCCCTTGAGATGTTCCCTAAGCAATCCATCAATTCAATCAAAGAATGAATCAAGACCGTGGCTCACTATTTCGTGGGATCTGAATTTTTTTTTCAGCTGGTTTCATCAACTTGAGACATAGAGTCAACATTGATCAAAATCTTTCTGGCTTCCAATGTGAAAATTTCTAGATAACGTGCAGCCTAGAAAGTAAAGATTAAACTTCAATGTTTCCTGTGAAAATAAAACTTTCATTCAAAAACTAATTACCAAACACCTATTGTGTCAGGCTCTGCAGTAGACACCAGAGACACAGTGCCCAGCAGAGAAGGAGCCCTACAAGGCCTGTAGGGCTGGCACTTTGTCCTGACCTCCAACATAAAGCCAGTCCTTTCATTTAAAGACAGAATTGGTTGGAACACAAAGGAAACACCAGTAGAATTCATAACTACTGAAACCTCCACAGAGCAATGGGACACAGCTACACTCCTACACCTGGAATGCCTGGTTCCATGAGCATCCTAAAGGAACTGGGTGTGAAACTTGTCACCAACATGTACATTCCAATTAAATTGAGTCACACTGGTAAACCTGAGGCCTCACAGAATGGTTATAATGTGTTTATTTAAAAAATAAACTCCATTTTAAAATAATTCAAATGAGAAGGAAACTGGGCATATGACTGTAATTTAGTACTTAGAAATCGAATGAATGAAGAGCTTTTAAATATAAAAATAGTCAAACAGAAACAAAGAAAAACTTAGATTTTTTGTTCGTATTTTGTCAATTAAAACTGAGCATAAACCATTTTAATCTTCTAACCAGTGTCTGTTATAATTTTGTCCATTTTTTCAATGGCAGAGATGCCTATTTAGGTTTCCTTCTTATTCAAGGGGATTGCTAGCTTTGTTTTCAAACTGAAAATAACTTTATTGTTTTGTGATTATAAAAGTAAACGTAACAAATGTTCATATCGTATTTTAGCAATATGTAATTTATGCAATACTTAAAAGTGTGAAGAACATGAAATATAAGTATAGTCATCACTCAGTATCCATGGGGAATTGGTTCCAGAATCTCTTGGATACCAAAATCTGTGGATGCTCAAGTCCCTCATATAAAATGGTGTAGTATTTGCATATGACCTCCTGTATACTTTAAATCAGCTGTAGAGTACATATAATACCCAGTACAATATACCCACTACAATACAGATGCTATGTAAACAGTTTTTATTTTGTGTTATTTATGGAATAATGAAAAGAAAAAAGGTCTGTATAAGGTCCAGTACAGATGCAATTTTTTCTCCTTAAATATTTTCAATCCATGGTTGGTTGAATCCATGGATGTGGAACCCATGGATACAGAGGGCTGATAGTACTAACAATTCTACCAGGCTTAATAACAGCATTATTTGTTGAACATTCACTGTGCCAGATATTGCAGTAAATTATTTACATGTACTATTTTATTTATGCCTCACAATTAATCTTATGAGAGAGATACTATTATGACCCCCATTTGGTGGGAAAATTGCAGTTTAGTCATGTAACTTTTGCACAAGGCTGTGTAACTGGTTGTTTCAGGGATTCTTTTTTTTTTGAGACAGAGTCTTGCTCTGTCACCAGGCTGGAGTGCAGTGGCGCAATCTCTGCTCACTGCAACCTCCACCTCCTGGGTTCAAGCGATTCTTCTGCCTTAGCCTCCTGAGTAGCTGGGACCACAGGCGCGTGCCACCACGCCCAGCTAATTTATTTTTTGTATTTTTAGTAGAGATGGGGTTTCACCGTGTTGGCCAGGATGGTCTCGATCTCTTGATCTCGTGATCTGCCCATCTCGGCCTCCCAAAGCGCTGGGATTACAGGCGTGAGCCACCATGCCTGGCTGTTTCAGGGATTCTTAACCAAGGGTCCCTGTATAGAATTCATGGGGTGTGTGAACCTGGATGAGAAACCTGGACTCTTATTTTCACTCACCTCTGACATTTAGAAATTCTTCAACTGCAGATGTAGGCACTGAGCTTCAGTAGTATTAGAAGCACTTTAGTCTTTTCCATCAAGATAAATCATATACTGTGTACATTTTTACGTCACACTACAATCACTGCAGATCTCTCCCAATATCTCTTATGCTAGTCACTGCTTTGAAATGACAGTAGTTAACAGATCTGCTTCTAGATCTTGTGATTTGTATATTACTATATCATCACTTTAAAAAATATTCTGATAATGTTATTTTAGTATAGATGGTTTTATAATCCCATGTATTTTATTTTAGACATTTAAAAACGTTATTAGAAGAGATCTCTAGGCTTCATCTGACTGTCAAACGGAGCCATGGCACAACAAATTTAGGGACCCCTTGGTAGGAGGTGGAGCTGGAATTCACAGCCATGCTGTAACAACTCATGACAATGCTGCCATTCTGCCTGCCCTTGGAAACGTTGACATTTTCATAAACATCCTTTCAGACATGTCTCTATGGACACAAACACTTGCCTGCTTAAATGTTTATATATGAAAGTATGCATGCGACTATGCCAATAAAAGGTTTTGTTTGTTTGTTTTTGAGATAAGGTCTTACTCTGTTTGCCTAGGCTGGTATGCAGTGGTGTGATCATGGCTCACTACAGCCTCGACCCCCCAGGCTGTAGTGATCCTTCCACCTTAGCCTCCTGAGTATCTGGGACCACAGTTGCATGTCACCATACCTGGCTAATTTAAAAACAAATATATTTGTAGAGATGAGGTCTCCCTATGTTGCCCAGGCTGGTCTCAACTCCTAGGCTCAAGCAATTTTCCCACCCTGGCCTCCCAAAGTGCTGGGATTACAGGCATGAGCCACCATGCCAGCCCAATAAAAGTATTTCTGAGTAAAGATGTTAGAGGAGAGCAGTGTGTAATGGAATGAACTCAAAAGTCAAAACCAGCCAATGTTTTGGTAGCAACCAAATAAGAAAAGGGGTATAATCGTATGGCATAAACTTTGAAAAGTTAGTCAAGAGATAGTCTAGGAGATTCCCAGTATGACTCAGCATTGTTGTTAACCCAGCACTGCCTACCAGAAGTCACTCAGCGGAAAGAAGTGGAGTTGGCTGGCTCTGGAGATTAACAGAGAACTTTGCAATTCGGAGAGGATTGATTGAAGTGGTGTTTGGGTGAACTCAGGAAACAGTCAAGAAAATAATGTCAGGAATAGAAACCATTATGTACTTCCTAAGATTCTTGGAGATGTAGGGAGTCATTGGGGCTTACTATTATCTGGGGATTTGTGGTGGACTAGAGGAGCAATTGAACTCCCCCTAGTTCAAGGGGGAAATAAGGTCACAAGGGGCTTATACTCCTGAGAGTGGGATGGGTCATAGGTCAAGAGACCTACAAATGTAAAGACATTCATGATGTTGTCAGACAACGAGAACCCTAAGATATAATACTTGTGAGCTCTTTTTCTGAAAAGTAAGTCACCTAACTCCTTACATGATAAAATCCTGTGACTCACAATATTGAAAAAGGACTGGGTGTGTATTAGTCCATTTGCATTACCATAAAGGAATATCTGAGACTGGATAATTTATAATTTAAATAAAAGAGGTTTATTTTGGCTCATGATTCTGTAGGTTGTATAAGCATGGCACCAGCATTTGCTTGGCTTCTGGTGAGGGCCTCAGGAAACTTACAGTCATGGCAGAAAGTGAAGGAGGTGCAGGAATGTCACATGACAAGAGAGGGAGCAAGAGAGCAAAGAGGATGCCCCAGACGCTTTTAAACAACCAAATCTCACGTGAACTCACAGAGCAAGAATGCAGGCATTACCATGAAGATGGCACCAAGCTACTGACGAGGATTCCGCCCCCATGACTGAAACACCTCCCACAAGGCCCCACCTCCAACATTGCAGATTACATTTCAACATGATATTTTGAGGGAACAAACATCCAGGATGTAGTGCTCAAGTTAAAATATATATATATATGTGTGTGTGTGTGTGTATATATATATATGTGTGTGTGTATATATATATGTGTATATATATGTGTGTGTATGTGTGTGTGTGTATATATATATATATATATATATATATAAAAGTTCTGAGAAAAAGAAAATGCAACCTAGGATAGAGTTATCCTTCGAATTGAAAGACTAGAAATGTTTTCAAAGAAGTAAAGACTTAGAAATGCAACCCCTACGAACACTTCCTGGTAGACTCATTGCCAACCCAATGGCACTTCTGTAGTGAAACAAGACACTTGATGACCATCTGCTTTCCCATTGTAGGAAACATATTTTCTACAAATGGATAAATTGCACTGTGCACAGCCTGTACAACCATACATAGCTGTCCTGCTTCCTGACAATACCAGCAGTGATAAAATCCAGCCTACAAAGGGACTAATCGAAATGCATTCAGAAAAGAAGAACCTATATTTCAGAGACTGGTGGTAAAGCAAATGTAGTTAGTGTGGAAATATGGTTTAAAAACCATAGGGATTATATTTACAGAAATTAACTATTAAAATATTGACAATATAAAAACAACATAGTAAAAGTCAGGAAATAAAGGAGGACAGTGCTAATCATCTTTCATGGAAGAGAGTAAATCAAAACTCTCAAAACTTTAAATACAGAGTTGAAAAAAGTCTTCAGTCCTTGGTGGCCCCTAGAGATGTGTAGAGTAGTGGCTTTAATTCAGCCTTTAATGTTCGAGCCACTCTTTATTTTATATCTTAGCAAACTGATACTCTGATTTCTGTGAGCTTGGTTTATTAGTAATCTGGTCTGTGGAAGATGGATCCAAACAGATCTGCTGACAAAATTAGGTGACTGAATGGGCAAGATGTGGCTGGGCTGTTCACTTTGGTGACAAACACATCCCAGGCATTATCCTGGGAGACAACTAGCTGTTTTTCCTGGCTACGCCCCGATCCAATCACAAGCCTTTCCATTTGAAACTTCTGCAGTACCTCTAGTCTGTTCAGTGTTTCCTCACAGCTTATCCTGATAATGTGAGTTCAAAATATTTGTTTTGTGATGTGGAGTTCACAAATAGATTTATGTAGAAGGAACTTTGGCTTCTGGCTATGATTCTGGGCTTGCCTCACAGTGTATTCCCAGCTTCTCTAATCCTTCTCATATTTCTGGTAAATGGAAACTTCTAATATAGCAGAGACCAACTACTTGTTCACTAAACCCATTTCTTTTTCTTCCTGCATAGCTTGACTACATTTCCCAGCCTCCCTTGCAATTATCAGGTGTGGCCATGTGACTGAGTTCTGGCCAAGAGAATGGGAGGGGCTCCAAACACACCACTCTAGACACAAACATAAAAGTCTCCAGGTTGCCTAATAAGGAGTCCTACAGAGGACTCCAGTGCCTAACCCAGAGATGGGCAAACTTCTTAAAGAGCTAGACACTACTAAATATTTTGCATTTATGGCTTATATACTCTGTCACAACTACTCAACACTGCCATTGTAGCACAAAAGCAGCCATGGATAATATATGAAGAAATGGGCATGGCTGTGCTCCAACAGAACTTTATTTACCAAAATGGGGGGGTGGCTCAGAGGTTAGGGTTTTCTGACTCCTGCTTTAGAGGATGGCAGAGCCACAAAATGGAAGGCACTTGAGTTCCCAAATGGTTGCATGGAAATGCATACCTTCCCCACTGCTAGAAGCTAGCAACACTTGCCCTAACGTACTCAGCAAGATGGAAACTCAAAAGCTGTACTGCTACTGTGCAGGGGAAAGCCAAAGTCAAACATTCATTGCTCTTTCTCCTTGGTATTCCATGTGAAATGCTTTGGGCTTCAGAGATGTCAGTTTCCCTAATTCTCTTCTCACCAGCAATACTTTAAAAAGTATTGAAGAGTCATAAAATACTAAGCATTAATTTTTAAATCTCCTATTTCTAATTACATTTCGGCACCATGAACTTAACATCCATAGTTGTTTAAGATGTCATTTTTACATACAAGAAACCAAACAGGCTATTCATGAGGGCATTTAAAAAAATAAGAAGTGAAGAATTGCTTTTATATTTTATTATGCTCATCAGCTGCCACAGGTTGAGGCTGCCTGTCCTGGCTTTTCAAGTGCAGTGACATTACTGAGATTGCTCACTGCCACAGAGGATCAACAGGGTTGCTTGGCTCAAGATTCTGACTCATGTCTAATGAAAGATTCCATTCTTAAGGAAAGTTTCCAATCTCTGTAAGCTCTCTGGCATTGGGACTCAGATGTTAAGGATGGCTGAAATTGCTATCTACTAAGTTTTAGTGTTTTGGAACCTTATCCTTTGCATTAATCTGCCTGGTGATTTTTGGTGTTTCTGTCATCTTCGCCTATAAATAAAAAGTTATACATCAAAATAGTGGCTGGCACATCATGGGTACAGAATAAATAAATATCACCTGGATATCATTCTTTTAAATTTAATGGATAATAATATGTTATTATAATGACCTCAGGTCCGGAGTCATTAAACTTTGCTTGCCAAATCTCTTGTAACAACCACCACAACAAAACAGTAAGAGAAGCTGGCACATGTGGGATGTAATTTTAGCAGCTGACGAGCAGGGTCAGGGTGGATCATGGAGCTCTACACCTGTCCTCATAGGATGTCACCTAGATTGCCAGCACAGGCTGCTCACATTTAAAAACTTTTCTGATTATTTTATAACTCGCAGCAATTATTTAAAAATTATCTGGTATAAAGATGAGACTAAGACATACAGAATGTTTTCTAATGAAAACATGTGCAGGAAATCCTACAAAGTCCACACTAATCACATTACCCAGAATAGCTGGAGTTGCCTTCTTGGATAAATGATTTTGAAATCTCTCTTTTTCTTTTGATAGTAATTATTTGTATGATAAAAACACTTTCCTGATGCAAGAACAGTTTTATGGAGCCCATACCTTCCTAAGATATCTTCAGATAGGATGATCCGTGGTTTCAGGCTGTTCAGCATGAAGAGCCATGTAAGCCAATGGCCCAAGTGAAGTGCTTAAAGGGGACTTGGAGAGTACTCACGATGTTCATTTTTGTTATTAATTTCCAATTTATTTTAATAAAGTTACAAAAATAATATGTTCTCATGAAATTACTCTCAACTTTATTACAACAATTCTGCAGCAATATTAAGCCTTGACATGGTACTAGTAAATGTGTGAAATAAGCCATTGTCATTAAATGTCAGGCAAAAAGGAATTTTCTGTATATTTCATGTCAGCTGCTGTTTTCCTGAAGAATGTTCAGCACACGATGACATACAGTGAAAGAACTGATGGGTATTTTACTTTAACAACCCTCAGACGTTTTATACTTCTGGTTGTCACCTAAAAATTCTATTGTAAGCAATAAAGGAATCAAAGAATTCAGTTGAAAATGACTAATACAATATTCTACATGAGACCCTAGGCTTGCTTTTTTTTTTTTTTTTTTTTTTTGAGACAGAGTCTTGCTCTGTCACCAGGCTGGAGTGCAGTGGTGCAATCTCAGCTCACTGCAACCTTTGCCTCCTGGGTTCAAGCGATTCTTCCGCCTCAGCCTCCCAAGTAGCTGGGACCACAGGCACGTGCCACCACACCCGGCTAATTTTTTTGTATTTTTAGTAGAGACGGGGTTTCACTTTGTTGTCCAGGATGGTCTCGATCTCTTGACCTCGTGATCCGTCCACCTCGGCCTCCCAAAGTGCTGGGATTACAGGCGTGAGCCACTGCGCCCGGCCCAGGCTTGCCTTTTCAAACAGGAAAAAAGTTGGAGAGAACTCATACAAAATTGTTAAGCACTACATCTAAAAAAAAGTCTTAAAACAAGGTTAATAGTCCAAAAATGTAATGAGATAGGAATTACTAATCCTGAAACGTATGTTTAATCAGAGAACTGTATCACTGCGGTCACCTTTTATACATTATCTAATTTAATCCCTTCTAAAGCTCCATAAGGCAAATCTCATCACCTTGAAATTTAGAGAGAATAAGTAACTGGCCCACATAACTTAAAGTGTACACAGAAGCCACAGTTTAAATCTAGGCTCCTTGGACTATGAAGTTTATGCTCTTTGGCCACACCATACTGCTTAATTCACGCTTTACGTGGCAGATGCTGAAATAGTTTTCCCACTCCAGTTTATTCTCTCTCCACATCACTTAGTGTTTTCTTTATTAAAATCACATACTAGCAAGAAACCAGGACTACTTTAAAAATCAGTTAGGAAATTCAACAAAGCACCATGTCTGTAGGCAGAGAATGTTTTCATTGCTCAGACACAGCTTCTGAACTGCATGTCCACACATCCCAGCTGGCCTGGCTTCCAGTCAGTGTACCTGTATTGTCCTGGTAGAATTATTACTAGTCCCATTGGGTTGGGCAGAATAATAATCTCCCAAAGATGTCCACATCCTAAGCCCTGAAACCTGTGAGTATGTTACTTTACAAGGTAAAAGGGACTTTGCAGATGTGGATTTTGAGGTGAGGAGATTATTCTGGATTATCTGGGTGGACTGAATATAACAGCAGGTCACTAAGAGGAAAGCAGGCATGGCAGAGTCCGATTTGAAGATGCCATATTGCTGGCTTTGAAGATGGAGGAAGGGGCCATGAGCCAAGAAATACAGATGGCCTCTAGAAGCTGGAAAGGGTAAGGAAATGGATTCTCCCCTACAGCCTCCAGAACAAACAAAGCTCTGCTAATACTTGATTTTAGCACAAGTAGGCTTCTGACTTCCAGAACTGTAAGATAGTAAATTTGGATTATTTTTTTAAGCCACTAAATTTGCGGTAATTTGTTACAGCAGCCATAGGAAACTAACACCCTTTCAATTTCAACAGTGTCTTGTTTATGCAACACTTATAACATGATAGACCTCAGACCAAGCTCTGACCTTGAAAAGCCAGTACAACCTCCAATGGAAAAGCCTCCATGTCAGTCTCTTCCGAGGCTGGTTTTGGGGGTCTCTGAGGCCCAGTCAAGCTCATTTCCTGTGCTTTTTGTGGATGGCTATAGATTTACTGCTCTGGATTCAATAATGTTGTCAGGTAATAAAGAACAGAAATACATAACCACTTCTCAAAGTCATGTAAGATTAGAGTTTGCAGAAGGACTATGCCTTTCAGACAGACGACTATAGAATTAGGTCATTTGCTTCCCAGGAACATGGGCTTTACTGTCCAGTCAGCACAGCAGTCAGAGCAAGAGGCAGAGCCGTTGCAGACAGCAGAATAATGGGAGGGGGAAAAGGGATGGATTTTTTCCAAGAGTGGAAAGTGAAAAAAAATACCCAAATAATCAATGTTGGGCAGGCGAGCTTCATTTAGTCATTTAGTTCTGCATGGATAAGCAACATCTGTGAAAAACCAGCCCTTCTCTCTCCGACATGCAGATATTTATAACCAGACCAGAAAGCTGCTTAAAGACATTATCATTAAGTTAAAGAATAATCTGTAATTGTAGACCATAGTAAAACCAAGTGAGCTCTCAGAGGTTACTAGGTCACTGGTCCAATCCTCAGCACAGAAGCTAAGGCTCCTCCGTACTCTGTCACATCGGTGTCCTGCTTCCTCTAGTCACGGGAACTCGCGCTTCCCAAGACAGTCTATTCCACTTTCAGTCGACTATTTGTTAACATCGTGTCTTTATATTAAGCAATAAGCTCATAACCTTCACCCTTTGTTCCCAGTTCTACCTGCTTGCAGCCATGTACAGTAAGTCTGAACCAGGGGCCTAACCCTGGCTATACCCTAGAATCACCTGAGAACCTTTAAACCTCTGATGCTTGGGTGCTCAGAATTGGTGAGGGAGACCCGAGCATCAGTATTTTATTTATTTATTTATTATTTAATTTTTGAACTGAAGTCTCACCCTGTTGCCCAGGCTGGAGTGCAGTGGTGTGCCCTCGGCTCACTGCAACCTCGGCCTCCCGGGTTCAAGCAATTTTCCTGTCTCAGCCTCCCGAGTAGCTGGGATTACAGGCACCTGCCACCATGCCCAGCTAATTTTTGTATTTTTAGCACAGACAGGGTTTCACCATGTTGGCCAGGCTGGTCTCAAACTCCTGACCTCAGGTGATCCACCTGCCTCGGCCTCCTGAAGTGCTGGGATTACAGGTGTGAGCCACTGCGCACAGCCACATCAGTATTTTTTAAATTTTCAGTTTAAGCTTACTGGCTAAACCCTTTTCCACACAACATTTCATTTAGTTTAAAGATGGCTCTCCTGAAGGCTGATTTTCCACCATCCCTTTAGAGCACTGCCAGGCAATTAGCAGTTACTACTCGCAGCACAGGGGAGGAGATGCATACGGAAGCAAACAGGGAACGCCTGGCAGCTCGAAGGCAGTGGCGGCATTTACTTGGTTCCTTTCATGTTTATACAAGTATAACCAAATAGAGAAATGAAAAATGTGATCAAAATTTAAAACTTTTGTGCTTCAAAGGATATTAGCAAGAAAGTAAAAAGACAATTACAAAATGGGAGAAATATTTGCAAAGCAGGTATCTGTTAAGAATATGGCATCCAGAATATCTGAAGAACTATTACAGCTCAATAATACAAAGACAAGTAACCAATGTAAAAATGGGAAAGGAGTTAAATACGTTTTCCCCCAAAATATACTTTTCATGTATCTTTTCCCAAAGATATTATACACACACACACACACACACACACACACACACACAGCTTTTCCCAAAGATATTTTATATGTCTATATACAGCTGCTTCTCCCACTCCCATACCATCACCATAACCATTTTTGAATGTTGCAAAATTTACCAAGAGTTTTGCATTGGCCATAATTTGCTCATAATGATAAAAGTAATTTCAATAAATGTTATTTAAAAGTCGATTTTCTGGCTAGGCACAGTATCTCACGCCTGTAATCCCAGCATTTTGGGAGGCCGAGGCAGGTGGATCACGAGGTCAGAAGTTCGAGGCCAGGCAGGCCAACATAATGAAACCCTGTCTCTACTAAAAAATACAAAACTTAGCCAGGCATTGTGGCGCACACCTGTAGTCCCATCTACTCGGGAGGCTGAGGCAGTAGAATTGCTTGAACCTGGGAGGCGGAGATTGTGGTGAGCCGACATTGTGCCCCTGCACTACAGCCTAGGCAATGGAGCGAAACTGTCTCAAAAAAAAAAAAAAAAAATCGAGTTTCTGAGATGGTGCACCTGACTGTGGTGGGAAACCTGGGGCCTCTATGCTGCCCTTCTCTCTGCTCTGGCTCTCTACCTGCAGACCCGAAGGCCGATGTTACAGGCAGGGAAGTAGGGGCCCCAAGGTCAAAACATGAGTTTTCCAAACAATGACTATTTGATTTTAAATTCAAGCATTGCCTGCAAGACTCTCTTAGAAACTCTTTAAGGCAAATGAAGTTTTTAAAACATTTTTTGGATGTTTAAAATATGCATTGCTGAAGATGGCCCTGAGAAGGCAGCACCAG